>JARKHS020013513.1:0-85000 GCA_030143305.2 Amblyomma americanum
TTAACGTAGTTTAAAAGAGGACGTGACACTGCCTCAAATGCAACCGCTTGGAAAGACAAGGCACGAGTAGCGCGCGTCCATCGCCGCTGCGAGGTTGCCAGCCTGATTCCGAGGCCGATGGCTTTCGCGTGTCGGGAGCGGGGTCTGAGGAGCGCGCCGGCGACGCTGCGTGGGCGGGAGTAGCGGCAAAGCGCGGCGCTAGGAGTGTAGACGAGGTTGTGGGATGGCGGCGCCGTCGACACTGATGGCACAAACTCACAAATATTGCGAACATCGCAAGATTTTGCTTAGTGTTTACCCATCGGGATAGTGCTTTTGCAGAAATAGTCCTAGACTGCTCAAATATTTGAAGGACTATTTCCTGTGTTCTTGCAGCTCTGACTGGACAAGAGCGCTCTACCTTTGACTGTGCTGCAAATAGCCTGTGATACGGAATATAAAGTAGAAAGTGTCCCCGTCTCAGGTGCAATATCCGGCGTTCGTGGCATTCGCGCACCTTTCGCACGTCCAGGCAGGTAGCCAGGTTATTTTTCGGGAGTGGCCTAAGGTACTTTTTTGCATTTGGGGGGGGGGGGAGGGGGTCTTGCTGGGCTTTTCATGACTTAGAGCAGTGTTGAGGAAATAGGGGGATGAGGTTTCTTTTCAGCTGGGGGGAGGGGGGGCTGGTTACCACCTTCACCTCTTGCAATTGTCATTCGATGAATTGAATGAAAAGGGCAGGCGAGACCAGAAGTCGAGTAATTTGGAAGAAAAAAGGCAAGTAATCGAGCCTAATTAAGCGTTTCGCGAGTACAGAAAGTTATATTTTGCGTCCAGCCATGCCACTCATAGGCTTCGTATAAGCTCGTCAAACCCCGGGTACATAAGTTGTGCATTCGTTTCTTACGGCGTTCGACTTTGAAAAATGCGTCGATTCTGTGGTTGTGGACCAAATAAGAGTCAAAAAATGGTCACTGGGCTCCCGCGTGTCAATTTTTACAAGAGCTGTGCGATAATAAAGGTGCTTTCATCCTGCCGTAAAATTCTTTTGCTTAGTCAAAATTATCTTCCTACATTCAGCCGCCAAACAGCCACAACATGCATGACTCCCACACATTTCGCACTTTTTCATAATATTTTTGTATCTTTGATTTTAATATATTCTGGCTTGTATGCATTTCACGAAATATGCGTCATAATATTTTTTTTTGCTTTCTCAAGGTATGGAGACTCCTAGAACTGATCATCGATAAAGGTTATCAGGAGAGGAAGACAGAAAGTAATTTAATGACAGTAAAGGTGAAAAGGTCTTCCGGCGGTTAGGTGACCCGGGGCTGCTACTCCTCACTGGGGAAGCAGGAAAAAGGCTCAGTAAAAAGAGAGTGATGATGCGAATGGAGGATGGTGGTGCTTGGAGTCGTCTGGGTATACAGGACACTACGGACACACTGAGTGGCACTCATCTGGCAACACGACTTGGTTTGGTTTGGTTTAAGTGCGTTTACCGCCCCAAGCGACTCAGGCTATGAGATACGCCGTAGTGAAGGGCTTCTGAGATTTCGACCACCTGGGGCTCTTTAACGTGCACTGACATCACACAGTACTCAGGTCTCTAGAATTTCGCCTCCATCGAAATTCGACCGCCGAGGCCGGGATAGAACCCGCTTCTTTCGGGTCAGCAACAGAGCGCGCAAACCACTGAGCCAGCGCGGCGGCTATCTCGAAAGACGACATGCAGCAGACGGAGCGCATGTCTTCTTCATGCAGTATATGTCTAGCCCACACACTGGCCAACAGGAGGTAAGTGAGAACCTACGGCTCTATAATTTTTAGTATACGTTGATGGGAGCACCTATACCCGAAAAATATTATGCAGATGAACGTGGAAAAGCCGAACGTTTGCCCAGATCTGTCGACAGTAAGCGATGCAGCTTGTTGAGCACTTGCAAGGTGTGGGCAAGACGACAGCAGGCCTGCAACCTTGCTTAACAGGCATGTGTTTTTTCTCGTGCAGGTTCGTTATTATGACAATACTAATTGTTATCGAACTAATGACTTGTCTAGTGCTGCTGTCTTGCCCATATAGGTTGAAAAGTGTATTGCTAGGCTGTCTATCCCTTTTCGTCAACGTACTTGTTCACTGTGGCAACATACAGCAAAATCGAGGTCCGAATAATTCGGTTCACAATGATGAAAACTCCGGTAGTAAAAAATCGATGCAACAAGTGAACACGGCCTTCTTCTCAGAATTCTTGGTGCCCAGAAAGAAATAATTCAATGAAAGGACTCAGCAGAAAAAATCCTTGCATCTCTTTGTGACACTGTAACAATCTTTTCCAAAGCAACTTGAATGTAACAGTTCATGGAATAGAAAGATGTCACAGGCTTGGATTGAAGTCCGATTACAAAGTTATATAGGTTATCTTAAAGCTTATTGATTACTTCAAAAACTTTCGATCTTACGGAACAGCTCCATACTGAAGATATCTGAGCAGTACATCCCAGAAGATTTCTCCCAATGAATACGCGCTATTAGAAAAATGTTGTGAAAGACAACTGTTAGCAACAGGGCGGACCGTAAAGAATGTGCGAAATTAGTATTTGATGAAGTATCACTGGATGGAGAGGTTTACATGTGGAATGATGAAAAACAAAATAAGGTATCCTATCCGTTGAAGCTCTTGAATGTAAATTGCAGAAACAATGTACACAAAGCTGGTTATCTCCGTAAAACGGATCCGCAAAATGTTTCTACATGATGACGTCACTCCAGATGAAATAATCTGTAAAAGTTTAATGATAATGAGAAATAATGGTGTTATATAATAATAATAATAATAATATTAATAATAATAATAATAATAATAATAATAATAATAATAATAATAATTGCTTTTGGGGGAAAGGAAATGGCGCAGTATCTATCTCATATATGGTTGGACACCTGAACCGCGCCGTAAGGGAATGGATAAAGGAGGGAGTCAAATAATAAGAAAGGAAGAAAGAGGTGCCGTAGTAGAGGGCTCAGGAATAATGTCGACCTCCTGGGGATCCTTAACGGGCACTCACATCGCACAGCGCATGGGCGCCTTACCGTTTGGCCTCAATAAAAACGCAGCAGCCGCGGTCGGGTTCGAACCCTGGAACTCTGGATCATTAGCCGAGCGTCCTAACCACTGAGCCACTGCGGCGGGTGGTGTTATATGCCGTGATGAAAAATGATGTCACACCGCTAGACGAGTTCACTGAAGCCATCAGAGAATGCAAGAGCCCAGGCTCCCTCGCACCAATGCGGGTACAGCGATCCTAAAAAGGCTCGGAATGAACGTGGAAGAGATCGACGCATACGCCCGCGAAATCCCGTCCAACGTCAGAAATGCAACCACGGTAAAATCCTTACCGCAACCCGTCCACCGCCCACCACAAAGGAAGACGCAAGGCCAAAGCGCAAGCTCTGCCCAAGAAACTCGAGAGCCGACCGGACGTAGTCTACGTAGACGTGGCCGCTTACCCAACACCCGAAAAAGCGAACGCGACAGCCGTGGTGACAGAGGAACGCTAACTCGTAACAAACTCAATTGTACACACAAACTCTTCGGAAATAGAAAAAGAAGCGGCAGTCACCTGTGCGCTGAAAAAACCAGTAGCCTAACCTTTCCACATTCGCATAAAAACCTAACCAAAGAACTGCAGAGGTGCTGTGGAGACAACTCAAAACTAAAATTCTTCCTAACGCCGCTGCCCCGGGTGATTTTAAACCCAAGTGCAACAAATGCGGCGACAAAGCCACCGTAGACCAAACCTTCTGGGACTGTCCGACAGGTCCTCGACAAGTATTGCTCCAGAGGCTCGAGCACCAGGGCCTGTGGGACACTTTGCAGCTCAGCTCCGACCTGGAAGCACAAGTTCACAGGTCGTGGAAACAGCCCAAGAAGTCGCCGGTAGTCTCCACTGAAGGCCACTTAGCAAGATTAACTAACAAACTAGTAACTCAAGCCGATAACAAAGTTTTCCTATTCGCTACCACAGAACACTGTCGTTTCTTTCGATTTTGCCGTAATGCAAGCGCAGCCGCAGGGGTCGGGATTCTGTCACGCGTTCCCATGCTCAGGAGACGAATACAAACCTCGCTTAAAAAAAAACACGCAGGAAGAGAAGAGGGAGAAAACGCGAATCGTGCTGCACGTGCACGGCGCGAGAGGCTCAAGAAGAAGAAGCAAGAGCTATGGCGGTCATGGATGTGACCTGGCCACTGTTCCTGGCCTTGGTGACGGCGACCAACAACCTGGAACCAGCGGCGGCTTTCCACCTTCCCACGTTGAAGGACCTCCTGGCCATCCTGGCACCGCCGACCAACGGCCCGGTCTGCAATATCCTGGAAGAAGGGTTCAAGCCAGAGGAAGAGGAAGCGCTCGTCAAGAAGCACAACGAATTCCGGTCGAGCATCACCGGCGGCAAGGTGGAGAAATTTCCCAAGGCGGCCGACATGAATATGCTGGTACGTTAAAGAGCGCGCCTCATGCACGCCTAGATCCAAAACGTTGTGGCTTACCAAGTAGGACGCATGCGGATTCTATGCCATCTTAGCTTCGCTACTCTTGTGTTATTCATACGCAGAAAGTAGACCAGAGAGAACACTATACAGCTTCGATAGGGAGCAACGCCACCGCGCTGGCTCCGCAGTTTTGGCGCTCGGCTGCAGGCCCGACAGAAACGCCTTCGATCACCGGCGCGGCGGTCGCATTTCGACGGAGGCGAGATATCTGCCGCGGTGGCTCAGTGGTTACGGCGCTCGGCTACTTATCCGAACTACCCAGATTCGAACCCGACCGCGGCGGCCGCGTTCAGTGCAGGCGAAACGCAACGGCACCCGTGTGCTGTGCGAAGTCAGTGCACGTTGAAGATCCCCAGGCGGTCGAAATTATTCCGGAGCCCTCCACTACGGCACCTTTTTCTTAATTGGTGTTGGAGGAACTGAAATGGCGCAGTATCTGTCTCATATATCGTTGGACACCTGAACCGCGCCGTATGGGAAGGGTAAAGGAGGGAGTGAAAGAAGAAAGGAAGAGAGAGGTGCCGTAGTGGAGGGCTCCGGAATAATTTAGACCACCTGGGGTTCTTTAACGTGCACTGACATCACACAGCACACGGGCGCCTTAGCGTTTTTCCTCCACAAAAACGCAGCCGCCGCAGTCGGGTTCGAACCCGGGAACTCCGGATCAGTAGTCGAGCGCCCTAACCACTGAGCCACCGCGGCGGGGCGCACCTTTTTCTTCCGTTCTTCTTTCAGTCCATCCTTTATTCCTTCCCTTACGGTGCGGTTCAAGTGTCAGCCGAGATGTGAGACACGCTGCGCGGTTCCCATTCCCCAACAACCAATTTAAATAAATGTTGAAGGAAAATAAAATACCAAATAAAAAGAAATGTCAATACACGTAAACAACACCAGGCTCTCCAACGGCGTCTTTCATTGCCAGAGTCGCTTTGAGGCGTTAAACCCCACAATCCTAACGAAACCAATCGATAAAGAAGAGGCGTAAACTTGGAAAAGACTCATAAACCTAACTGAACCAATCGATAGAGCAGGCAGAAACTTGATAAAGACTCTAGTGGGAGACGATGCGCCAGCTCTCGCGCTGCTTATGGCATCACCGGAAGAAAAACGAAATTCCGCTCATCCATCCCCGTGGGCGGAAGGTGTTTTTACAGCGAGAGCTGTAATACCTTTGCTATAAGCCATTCAGGGGGTACAATGGCAGGCGTAACGCGTTACGTTATTGAGGCTGCCTTCATTTCGCCTACATCGGAACGCGGTCAAGTTGTTGGTGGTAGTGGTTGTTTATTAAAATAATAGTAAAAAGGAATTAAAAGATATATGCTATCCCCGGCATCTGCCATCGATACTGAAGCACCTGAGTTGGGGCAGCAGAAATAAAGGATAGCAGGCAGAATGGAGAAATGAAATGAAAGAGGTGAGGGGACAGGAAGAAAGGATATGGGGAGAAGTAATATGTACAAACTATTTACACAATAAGAAATGTGTCCAGGTTGTGCGCGTGATTAGTTCATTTTAGAGGAATTAAATCACACACGCGCGCAGCACTTTGTTGGCTACAACTGGAGTGGGGCGTCCAGTTATTAATCGTTCAAGCTAGAACTCGCGGAGCGTTCGGTCACTTCGTGTAACTGCCTGACGGAGAACAGACGGGACGTCAAGCCCGTGTGTTCGTGGAATGCACAGAGGCTAACCAATGTTCGCTCACGAGTGCGCGCACTGCCCTGCGGCCACAATAGCGTCTTGATGGAGTCTGGTAGCATGCCTGCGCCCTATAGGCCGCGAGCATATCGCGACGAGCATCGGCGAACGCGGCACAGTGAAGGAGCAGGTTTTCAAGTGTTTCCACTGCACCGCATCCGTCACACACATCACTCGTCGCGATTACGTGACGCACCCGTCGTTCCCCGGGCCACACGCAGCCGATGCGCGCGCGGAGGATCATTGCACGTTGTGACCGTGTAAGTCCGCGACATCCGGTGACACTGTCGATGCGCTCACCTCCTGCGATGCGTGGGTCGGGGTGCTGCTTTCGGAGATGGTCATGGATGGCCGCACGCACGTCCCTCCAGCGCAAGGGGCAGATCGCTGGCAGATAGTTGGTGTGCAGCGGTCGCGAGGTCGTCAGCTTCTTCGTTGCCGGCGATGCCGCAGTGACCGGGCACCCACTGTGCACGCACGGCACAACCTCTCTGCGCGAGGCGCTCGATGCGCGAGCGAATTTCCCGCACTAGTGGAGTACCGCGGCCGTTAGATTGCAGGCGGCTGAGGGCGGCGCGGGAGTCGCACAGCAGAGCACTCCTAGGCGGCGGAGGGCCGAGGGTGAGCAGCAGGTCCAGCCCGAGCCGGATCCCCATCAACTCCGCCGTGGTGGAGGAGCCCAGGAAGGTTGCGTGTTGCTGGCTGTGCAGTCGCAGGGCGGGGATGGTAGCCGCAGCAGCAAGGGAGCAGCTGTCGCGGGCCACTGAGCCGTCGGTGTACACGAGGAGATGGTCCTTGAGCTCCTCGTGTATGACGGCTCTGGCCAGCTGCTGCACAGCACAGAGGGGTGGGCTCCGCTTTCCCGCAATGCCGACGATCTCTCGCTGTACCTCCGAGGCAGCAGGCCAGGGCGCGCAGGACCCGTAGGAGGGTGGGCCTTGTGTCAATTGCTCATACTCGATCAGCACCGCACCCACTCGTGAGCGCGGGTGCGAGCGCATACGCTGCAGCAGCGAGCCGCCGTCCGGTGCAGGGTGAAGCCGGTCGATGTGATTCAGTGCCCTGCGCGCTGCTTGGAGCTCAAGTGGCCACGCTCCTGCCTCGGCCAACGTTGCGGCGCACTGCCAGTTTTTGGGCAGGCCTAGGCACACGCGCAGGGACGTGCGGTGCTGGAGCTCGAGTTTCGTCCAGCACGGCTTGCGCTCCCTGACGAGCGGCAGCGCATAGAGCAGCGCGGTCAAGTTCGTACCTGGTTTGTGTATGTCCATTGAAGGAATAATGAAAAGGAGTGCGCGAGCCTGTTCGCTGTCTCGAGCTAAACCACATTCACCACATTCACTGCATGCCACGTGCACATAGTAGTCAAGAGAGGCTCTCTGTGCCGACGAAGGAGCTGCCCTCTACACCTGGCGCCTAGCCGAGTGTCCTTCAGGACTCCTACTGTGAGAAATAAAGGACCCGCCGCGGTGGCTCAGTGGTTAGGGCGCTCGACTACTGATCCGGAGTTCCTAGGTTCGAATCCGACCGCGGCGGCTGCGTTTTTATGGAGGAAAAACGCTAAGGCGCCCGTGTGCTGTGCGATGTCAGTGCACATTAAAGATCCCCAGGTGGTCGAAATTATTCCAGAGCCCTCCACTACGGCACCTCCAATTCTTCCTTTCTTCTTTCAATCCCCCTTTATCCCTTCCCTTACGGCGCGGTTCAGGTGTCCAACGATATATGAGACAGATACTGCGCCATTTCCTTTCCACAAAATATATATATATATATATATATATATATATATATATATATATATATATATATATATATATATATATATATATATATATATCGGGAGGGGTATCTGTGCTTCGGTTGTGCGGACATGTTATTTTCGCAATCTTCATTCTCACGTGGTGGTGGTAAAACTTTATATATATAAAGTTTTGCAAGGAGCCCTCGCCGAATCGGGAATACCAGAAAGCCTCGAGGGTTTCCTTAGGACCTGCATACATGCACGCGACGTTGCTTGAAAGGGTTTCAAAAAATTGCTCGTGGTTTAGCTCTGGTTAACCACGGTCGAAAGCGAAAAGCTGCGTCTCCGTGGCTACGTTAGTGGTCGAGCGACAGGCGGTTTCCATAGATAGTCATACTGACGCACACAGTAGTAGGCATTTTTCTTATTCGTTAAACATTTTTCTTTCTTGGAAACGACATTAAAGGCGCTCACACGACACAGCATATATATCTAATATAGCTTCAGTGATATTTAAAACTGTATATTGCTTGCTGTATGCGGAGATATGGAACCAAATCCGGTTCCAAACAACGCGCCAATCCGACAGATATTTTCAGAAAAGCTAATTGAAGAAAATATTTTTTTGGCGAAAAGAAATGGCGCAATGTGAGTAATAATAATAATAATTGGTTTTTTGGGGGAAAGGAAGTGGCACAGTATCTGTCTCATATATCGTTGGACACCTAAACCGCGCCGTAAGGGAAGGGTAAAGAAGGGAGTGAAAGAAGAAAGGAAGAGAGAGGTGCCGTAGTGGAGGGCTCCGGAATAATTTCGACCACCTGGGGATCTTTAACGCGCACTAACATCGCACAGCACACGGGCGCCTTAGCGTTTTTCCTCCATAAAAACGCAGCCGCCGCGGTCGGGTTCGAACCCGGGAACTCCGCATCAGTAGTCGAGCGCCCTAACCACTGAGCCACCGCGCAATGTTAGACAGGCGTGGTTTCAAGCCGCGGTTCGGGTGTCCACCAAGATATGTGAGACAGGCGTAATTAATTTCTTTTCCTTAAAACCGACTTTATTTAATTTTTGTGCACACGGACGCTAAGGCGCCCGTGTGCTGTGCGATGTCAATGCACGTTGCAGATCCCCAGGAGGTAGAAATTAATCTGATGTACTCCACAACGCACCTCTTTCTACCTTTCTCTCTTCATGCTCTCCTTTATCCCTTCCCTTACGTCGCGGTTCATGTGTCGGCCGATATGTGAGACAGATACGGAGCCATTTCCTTTCCCCAAAAACCAATTTTTATTTTCTAATTGCGTTTTCCTTTTCACCCCGCCGCGGTGGCTCAGTGGTTAGGGCGCTCGACTACTGATCCGGAGTTCCCGGGTTCGAACCCGACCGCGGCGGCTGCGTTTTTATGGAGGAAAAACGCTAAGGCGCTCGTGTGCTGTGCGATGTCAGTGCACGTTAAAGATCCCCAGGTGGTCGAAATTATTCCGGAGCCCTCCACTACGGCACCTATTCTTCCTTTCTTCTTTCACTCCCTCTCTTATCCCTTCCCTAACGGCGCGGTTCAGGTGTCCAAAGATATATGAGACAGATACTGCGCCATTTCCTTTCCCCCCAAAAAAACCAATTAGTTTTCCTTTTCTTACGTGTATGGTTCCGTTTTCCTCCGAGATATTTGAGACAGGCGTCATTTCCTTGTTTGACGTCATGCTACATTCAAGGTGGAACTTGCGGCTGCGCTGATGGCTAGAAAAGCTGGCGCAGTGAAGCTTTTCGCTTCAAAACCTTAATCTCCCAGTCTACTTTTGTCGTCGAGCGACTGGCGGTTTTCATAGATAGCCATACAGGCACACACACACAGTAGTAGACATTTTTGTTGCGAAAGCAGCACTACGCCAGCCAGCCAGCCAGCTCGGCTCGTCGCGTGGTCGCACTTCAGCTGTATGCCGTATGCCGTGGCCGACGAACGACCTTGAGCCGCCGTTTCCTAACGCCGCACCCGCGCTCCAACAGATGGCGCCGCCGTCGATGCCGCTGCCGTAACCGCTTACTCCACCAGATGTGCTCTGCTGGGGTAGAGGGAGAGGAGGTGTCACCTCGCGAGGGATATATATATATTTATATATATATATATATATATATATATATATATATATATATATATATATATATATATATATATATTTGCAGTGCCTCCGGGATCGGCCCGGGGCATATTATAATGCGCGGCGCATATTTTCTTCCACTCTTTTCTCTGCTATCCTTTGCCCCTCCTACATTCATCACGCGGCAGCGAGCGAGGCTCGGCTTGAGCCAGTAGGCAGGCCCGTGCTCTTTCCTTCTCCTTCTTCCTCTCGGCAACATCAGTCAGTGTAGTCGTTATGGAGAGCCCGGAAGAGACGCAGCAACGACAGAATGAAGCGAGGCAAAGACAATGGGTTCAAGAGACGCCGGAACGTGCCGCACGACTCGAAAAGTGTCGTAACGAAGAAGCGGCTAGAAGAAGTCGTGCCAAGTCCCGGAGTTACTCTAACTGCGGAGGAGGCCGGTTTGAGTTCTCTAGAGCGTCGAAATGAGACGCTGCGTAGACGACGTGCCGAGGAAACGAAGCTATAGCAATTCAACTAGTGTTAACCACAGCTAAACCACAGTCAATTTTTTTATTTGTTAAACATCCTGCTTTCTTCGAAACGACATTAACTGCGCGACCATAACAGCTACCGCAATGGTAGGAGCAGTAACTGAAACTAGACCTGCAATGGTCTTGGGCACGACCTTTAGAGCGAACGTTCCAAGCGCTTTGGGGACAGCTGCTTAACGTGCAGTTATCCACCTGTGAGACTGCACTGAAAACCACGCTGCTAGATGCAGCGGCTGCACCAGCAACGATAGCGTTGCTTAGCGCGGTGCTCGTCACACTGGTAGCCACGTGTACACATTTTTACCCCATCTCCGCTCTCCACGGTTGGCGTCGCATCGATCACACCTAGCGTTCCACTGAATGCATCATAGTGCAGCGATGTTTTATGGAGAACCCACTTTAATGACCTGCGCATGCGATGCCGGCAGACGCTTCGCCGTTTGAAAGAAGGTCAATGTGAAAGGTCCAAAGTTGAGGTCAGGTCAGCGGTCAAAGGTCAATGTCGAGATAGCTGGTGCAACAGCCGCTGGTGTCGCTGCTGTAGCGTATCCCGACTACGCCCTACGGCGCCGCGCGTGAATGCGCATGCGCGGCAACCGGAGAAGGGCAGCAGGTGCGCTGCGCATGACGTCGGAGCTCGGCCGCCGCCGCGGCCGCATGTGGGGTCGTGTGGTAAAACTGCGTGTGTGCGGCTCTGTGTATAAAAGCTGAGGAGATAAGACTCAGTGCATCACAACACACTTCGTATGGGTGACGAAAAGGAGACTCAAGCCACCGCTATGCGGCGGTATCAATAGGAGATCAGTTCTTCGGATACAGAATTCGTCGCCTGGCACCTGGCCCCTCTGCAGAGAAAGAATGAACATCAGAAGGCTAAACGAGTGGCGCAGACGCCTGAGCAAAGAGAAGGTCTTGCCAAGCGGAGACGCCAAGAGGCGGAGCGTAACAAGCGGCGCATTGCAGCTCGCATGGTTCCTTCGCAAGAAAATCAAGATGAAGCAATTGCAAAAATATCAACTGAGGATGAGGATATAAAGGCTCGTAATACAACTGACCATGCGATTAGACCAGGGGGAACTGTTACTCTGGCTACGTATATTCTGGCATAGCTGAGCTAAGCCACTGTCAATTTTATTAAAGCGAACGCTTTATTACGCCAGCCAGCGAGCCATTTCGGCTCGTCGTGCCCTGTGCCGTATGTAGGCAGCTGTATGGAGTACGCCTTATCCCGTGGCCCACGAACGACCTTGAGTCGCCATTGCCTAGCAACGCAGCAGCCGCGCTCCAACACATCGCGCCGAACGCGCCGCACAAATCGAGAAGCGTCGTAACGAAGATGCGGCTAGAAATCGTGCCACGTCCCGGAGTGACTCTTCAACTGCGGAAGAGACTGGTTTGAGTTCTCTAGAGCGTCCGAATGACACGCTGCGTAGAAGAGGTGGCGAGGAAACGAAGCTTTCGCAATTCAACTAGGGTTAACCAGAGCTAAACCACAGCCAAATTTTCATTTGTTTTTAAGTCAGTTTCTTTTATGCAGTTACCGCTTATTGTTAAGGGTAACGGTACTCGCAGCTAACGTGGTGTCAAAAACATGTCCCTTCTGTGCTCGTTCACAACCGCTAGTTTGGACCCAGTGAGAACTTCCATGAGCGTTTCATTGCGATTTATTTAACGCACAATGCTGGGCAAAAGAGTCACCCAAATCTAGGCATTGCACTTTAGCATCTTTTAAGGGAAACTGCTTCTTGAAGAATAATGACGCTGCGCTCTAACTGAACCATCAGGGTGTTAGTTTATAGCAGACTCATGCGCCGAGTTGCTCCCGGATGCATCCTTTTGGATGCAGAAATCAATACTTTTTCTATTGTGAAAGCATAGCTAGAAAAATGAAAACTTGTTTTTGAGGAAAGTAAGTTTAGCAGTAACTACCACATTCGGTGGATGCCTCAACTACGCCGTGAAGGAAGGGATAAAAGAGGGAGTGTGGTACGAAAGGAAGAAACAGGTGCCGGCTCCGGAATAATGTCGACCACCTGGGGATTTTGGCGTCCGCTTACAATGCACAGCACACGTGCACCTTTTTCGTTCTCCCGCCATTGAAATGTGGCCAGGCTCAGAGGATACCCGCCGCGGTGACTCAGTGGTTAGAGCGCTCTGCTACTGATCCGCTGTACACGGGTTCGAACCCGACCACGGCGGCCGCGTTTCGATGGAGGAGAAACAAAAGGGCACCCCTGTGCTGTGCGATGTCAGTTCCCGTTAAATATCCCCAGTGGGTCGAAATTATTACCCGCCGCGGTGGGTCGGTGGTTTGAACGGTCGGCTACTGATCCGGATTACCCGGGTTCGAGCCCGACCGTGGCGGCCGCGTTTCGATGGAGGCGAAATGATAAGGCGCCCATGTGCTGTGCGATGTCAGCGCACGTTAAAGATCCCCAGAAGGAAAGGACGGAGCTGGCGTAGCGGCGGTTGTAGTCGGGCAGGGCATTACAGTCATCACCGCATCGATTAACACTCAAGACATCGAAATCGCAGAAGTTGCAGTAGCGCCAACCTGTAGAGGAACTCGCGTAAGAGAGAATCACGGAGAGCGGAACAGTACTACGCAACTACAGCAAAGCCCGCATCTCTAAGGAGGCAGAACGCATCCTGAAAGATCTGAATAGGGAGATAACCGCAACATTAATATGGGCACCGGCCCATCAAAACGTCAGAGGGAACGAAGCAGCGCACAGCCTTGCCCTAGGAACTTCACTCTGGGCAACGATGGAGTGACCAGGATGCAAAAACCTGAGGAGCACCGGTCACATGCCGAGAAATCACTGAAAGCTACAGACTCAACTGAAGGAGATTCCCAACCCCAGACAAATCGCTCTCACGAAAGGAAGCAACGGCCTGGAGGAAGAGAGCAACGAACACCCGCTTTTCGCCAAAAATATTAGGTATATACAATCAGCACAAGGTAGAGGACAGGGTATGTACATACTGTGGAGGTTAAGGTGCTTTGTCACACATAACTATAGAATGTGGTAGCTCCCCAGGGGCTGCGGAGTTCATTCATGAAACAGCCTGTGACTATTTGCTGGGAAACGAGGATCCCGATACGCAGAAAAAACCTCACCAGCCTGGCAGCCGAGGCTTAAGCCTAAGCCGAGGGCCCGGGAGTTGGGCTACCGGGCCCTCGACTTAGGCTTAGATCTACGAGAGAACAATCTACCACTCTTTGGCTAAATAAAGTTGATTGACTGAGTGACTGATCCTCAGGTGGAGGAAATTATTTCGGAGCCCTTCACTGTGGCACCTCTTCCTTCTTCTCTTAGTCCCTCCTTTATCCCTTCCCTTACGGCACGGCCGCTGTTCAGGCGTCGGCTGGTATGTGAGACAGTTACTGCACGATTTCGTTTCCCTCAAAACAAATGTTTATTCCTGAGCCCTTCACTATGGCGCCATCTTTCTTTCTGTCTTCTCTCTGTCCGTGCTTTATCCCTTTCCTTACGGCGCGGTTCAGGTGTCCGCCGATATCTGAGCAAGATACTGCGCCATTTCCTGTCCCCAAAAAGAATTTTTTTCACAGATTCTTCTTTCACTCCCTCCTTTATCCCTTCCCTTACGGCGCGGTTCAGGTGTCCAACGATATATGAGACAGATACTGCGCCATTTCCTTCCCCCAAATAACCAATTATTATTATTATTTCACAGATGAGACCCGCCGTGGTGGCTCAGTGGTTAGGCGCTCGGCTACTGATCCGCAGTTACCGGGTTCGAACCCCACCGCGGCGGCTGCGTCTTTATGGAGACAAAACGCTAAGGCGCCCGTGTGCTGTGTGATGTCAGTGCACGTTAAAGATCCCCAGGAGGTCTAAATTATTCCGGAGCCCTCCACTACGGCACCTCTCTCTTCCTTTCTTCTTTCACTCCCTCCTTTATCCCTTCCCTTACTGCGCGGTTCAGGTGTTCAATGATATATGAGACAGATACTGCGCCATTTCTTTTCCTCCCCAAAAAAAAACAATTATTATAATTCACAGATGAGGCACTACTTCGGTAGCCTCACGTCCCCTGAGAGGGAAGTTTACTTTATGATGCATATTATAATCATGCCAAGCAAATTTTGATCGTTCCTATATTTCTTTTATCAGACAAAGCGTCAACTTGGCTATGTTGACAACTAGCTTCACCTTATCCAATTCATGATAATGAACTTATCTTAGATAGGAGCTTAACCGTTCGTTAAAATTGGCCCAGGTCACGGTCATACTTGACAGCCCGTCCGCGACACCGAAAAGGCCGCGGCTATCAGGAATAGGCACCCTCGGGCGTTGCACGCGAAGCGAAGCACACACCAGCAGCTATTTTTTTATTTGCTCATTTATAGTTACTCTGATCTAGTACAACACCGTAGCATGCTGTGTATCTATTAAACATACAAGTATAATAAAGACACATAAATTCATAACATTTGAAGAAATTCTAGTGCGGCAGCACTATTTTGACTATTATTGGTAATAAAACCACTACCACCACTGCCACCACCAAAATAGTCTTTGAGGAAAGAAAATGTTCCCTCTTTCTCACATCTCGGCGGACACCTGAATCATGCCGTAAGAGAAGGGAGAAAGGAGGGAATGAAAGACAGGAAGAAAGGGGTGCCGTAGACGAGGGCTTCGGAATAATTTCGACCACATGGGGATGTTTAAAGAGGCTCTGAAAGAGGCTCCGAATAACTTGTTGTATGCCTAGGATGTTAAAGATGCCCTTTCACAAATATCCTCCAGCAAGATTTTTAAAGCGAAAGCATTACTGGAAGCTTACATGCGATTTCGCTGTGCCGGAGCTCCGAGGAGGCCAGCGCGCATCTTGTGAATGCACGCTTTCCGATGCAAAAGTCTCCGCGCTTTCGCTACTGCTGACCTCACAGAGCTAGGCCATCAGCAATTTTTTATTCGTTTTGTAGAAGCTGAGTTATCTCTACTGAAAATTTGAATTAACGCGGCTCCGCGCCTTTCTTTTTCCTCTCGTCACTTTTTTCGCACTGAAATGTCCGCGCTTCTCCGCCGGCCTTGAACCCGCGGCTGCCGCGTTTCGATGGACACAAAACGCAAAGGCGCCCGTGTGCTGTGCGGTCAGTTCCCAGGCGGTCAATATAATTTCGGAGCCCTCCACAATGGCACCTCCTCCTTTCTTCTCTCAGTCCCTCCTTTATCCCTTCCCTTACTGCGCGGCTCAGGTGTCCGGCGAAATGTCGGACAGATACTGCGCTATTTCCTTCACCGAACAACGAACCAATCCCTCTCACTCGGTCCCTCCGCCAGATGACGACGCGCGCGGCAGGGTGGGGGGGGGGGGGGGCGGTGAGGGCCGGCGGAACTTCCGGCCGTGGCCATGGTATACGTGTGTGACTTCAGAAAGAGACGCCACGACGAACCAATGACATCCCTCTTATGCTCACGTAACGAGCGTTGCATGACGCGTTGCGCGTGGATTCGGGTGATAGACCGGTACCGCTTCGCTAGGCATGGAAGCTTGAATTCTTAACTATATATTGTAAATGAGTGAGATCCTGTCCTTTTCAGGTCCTGTACGAGGCATGAACGCGCTGTGGCCTGTACTCCACATAATGCAAGCACATGATAGACAATGATATGCACACCCTTTTAAGGGACCCTTTAACGTGCAATGAGAACGCACAGCACGCGGGTGCTTTTTGAGTTTCGCCTCCATCAAAACGCGGCCGCCGCGACCGGGTTCTATGCCGGCAACTCTGTCTCTCTAGGCGAGCGCTCTAATCCCAGAGCCACCATGGCGGATGCACTATTAGGCGCATCTTCTGATTTCGATCATATGTACCCCTTACCCGCCGCAGTGGATCAGTGGTTAGCGCGCTCGGCTACTGATCCGGAGTTCCCGGCTTCGAAGCCGACCGCGGCGGTTGCGTTTTTATGGAGGCAAAACGCTAAGGCTCCCGTGTGCTGTGCGATGTTAGTGCACATTAAAGATCCCCAGGTGGTCGAAATTTTTCCGGAGCCCTCCACTACGGCACCTCTTTCTTCGTTTCTTCTTTTACTCCATCCTTTATCCCTACCCTTACGGCGCGGTTCAGGTGTCCAACGATTTATGAGACAGTTACTGCGCCATTCCATTTCCCCCAAAACCAATTTTTATTGTTACTTGTACCCCTTTTGTCAAAAGTAACCGGGCACAGGTTTGTTGCTTCTTAGGGGTTTTACAAAGCACTTACGGCAGCGCTTAAGCTATGAATCTGTGCAAAGTAAGGAGAGCCCCTGTTCTCACGTTTTGACACCTTTCGATCTTTAGGAGCGACGTAAAGGCTTCGTTATAGGTTTGAGAAGCAAGAACCTGCTGCTTGGTTACTTTTGACAAACGGCGTACATAGAGTGCTCGAACGTCGCGTTCTTTTGTGCATTGAGGATGATCGCCTTTGGCTGCCTTGCCCCATATAGGCTTCAAATACATGGGGAGTTAAACACGATCCATGGGAAACTACATGCATGGCAAGGCCTTGCTTCGTGTTCTAAGCAACTGTTAATTTGTGGATGTGTACTGCCCGTTGCGCCGTTCGAAATACAGGTGCATGAAGTAATAATAATCAATCAATCAATCAATCAATCAATCTTTATTTTTCGGTGCCCAGGAACAACCCATAGGTCTTGGTGCTGGCACACCATTCACACGCACAAAATGTAAATTTATTTCACTACAAAGGAAGACACTCAGGGGAGGTAATGCAGCAGTCAAGGCGATAGAAAAAAAAGACATAAACTAGGCGTGACAGCAAGCATGAAGCAAAAAAACGAAAACAAGAAAACAGCGAGAACAGCGGTAAATGAAAACAGCTAGAACAGGCAACAGACATATAAATAACTAATGAAACAATAAACAAAGAGAATGAACGACCGATAACAGCCAAGTACAGCATATAGCAAAATACAAACAAGAATAAAGCCAATACTAATAAGAACGAATAAGAAACCTCTGAAATACAAGCTAGAAATACAATCATATACAATAAGAAACGTAATTAGTGAACGCGTTACAGACAATTAGGCGTGAGTATACAGTATTAAAGAAATAATATTAATGAAAACAAGTACACGTGATGAACAATTAAGGAAAGAAAAAAACAATATAATACTGGTGCAAACGCACAAGTGTAGTAAAGACCAAATGCATGAAAGGGGAAGTTATGTATGAGAAAAAGAGTGCTCAAAGTGGAACGTCACGGACATCCAATATAAAGGAAGGGAGAAAATTTTCGAATATATCAAGGTGAGGACAAAGAGAATTAAACAACTTTTGCATTCTGTCCAGAGGGGAGAGGGAGTGCAGGAGCGCAGAAACTTGGAATGGTCTGAATTCCCTTATGCTCTTTCGCGATACACGCAGAAGGATACGCGCTAGGAGCTGAGGGCATAGAATGTGACCATGAAGAAGTTTATAAGAGAAAATTATATCTGCCCTCACGCGACGGCAGCTAAGAGAAGGAAGCTGCAGTGAGTTACTCCGTCTGGGACGAGAGCTGGAAGTTTTGCAAGAAAACCGATGTTGAAATATGCGTAAAAACTTTAGCTGAACTCGGTCGATTTTTTCACAGTTCGACTGGCAAGTGCCATTCCAGACAACAGACGCATATTCCAAAAGCGGCAAGCATATGGAGAGGTAGAGCTTTAAGAAAGGAAGTGGGGCTCGAAACTCTCTCGAAAGCCTGCAGATGAAGCCGAGTGTACGCATAGCCCGTAGAGCAATGCGTTTTGTATGAGAGGAGAAGCTGAGGCTACGGTCGAAAAGTACGCCGAGGTCATTAATTTCATCAACCCTGGGCAGCGGCCATTCACCGAATAAGAGTAGAGAAGACTGTGCGTTTTACGCGTAAATGAGACAACCTTGGTTTTAGATGAATTGAGAGTGAGCCCATTCTTCAAGCACCAATCAGAGGAGGCGGATATGTCCGATTGCAATGACAAGCAATCGTGAAGAGTATGTATTGCCTTGAACATTTTTATATCGTCCGCATAAAGGAGAAATGAGTTTTTGACCACGGAGGAAACGTCATTGATAAAAACAGAGAACAGAAGCGGGCCTAATACCGAGCCCTGAGGAACTCCGCTGGTTGGAGTGTAAACAAATGAGGTCTGTCCATTTACACTGACAAAGCAGGACCGATCAAGAAGATAGTTGCGTAGGAGGGCTACAATTGAAACGTCGATCTCAAACAGCAGAAGCTTTTGAAGAAGTAATGAGTGAGTAACAACGTCGAAAGCTTTGCTCAAATCACAGTACACAGCGTCTACCTGACTCCGCTGTAGGACTTCAGCTGATGTATACGTCATAGAAGTCACAAGGTTAGTTGTAGTAGAACGACCTTTTATGAAACCATGCTGATTATGAATGATTACATTTTTGAGGTGGAATTATTATTATTATTATCATTATTATTATTATTATTATTATTATTATTATTATTATTATTATTATTATTATTATTATTATTAAAGTAATAATAATATTAATATTTGGTTTTTGAGGAAATGAAATTGCGCAGTATCTCTTTCATATATCGGCGGACACCTGAACCTGGCCGTAAGGGAAGGGATAAAGGAGGGAAAGAAATGGTTTATGGTTTATGGGGTTTAACGTCCCAAAGGGACTCAGGCTATGAGAAACGCCGTAGTGAAGGGCTCCGGAATTTTCGACCACCTGGGGTTCTTTAACGTGCACTGACATCACACAGTACACGGGCCTCTAGAATTTCGCCTCCATCGAAATTCGACCGCCGTGGCCGGGATCGAACCCGCGTCTTTCGGGCCAGCAGCCGTGCGCCATAACCACTCAGGCACCGCGGCGGCTGGAGGGGGTGAAAGAAGAAATGAAGAACTAGAGGGGCCGTAGTGGAAGGCTCGGGAATAACTTCGACCACAGGTGCATGGAGGCGAAACGCAAAAGGCTCCCCTGTGCAGTGCTATGTATGTCAGTACACGTTCAATAACCCCAGGAGGTCAAAATTATTCCGGCGCTCTGCACTACTTCACTGCTTTATTCCTTTCATCTTTCCCTCCCTCTTTTTATCCCTTCCCTTACGGCGCGGTTCAGGTGTCGGCTGAGATGTGAGATAGATACTGCGCCATTTTCTTTCCCCAAAAAACAATTTTCATTTTTTTCGTGTCTCTAATTGGCCTAGGGAATACCTAGAAAAGTGAATGCGCGCGTTCAAAGCGGTTTTTGTTACGGCATGCCTTCGTCTCGTGTTATTACTTTGGGAATAAGAAAATTGGACGGGACACTCAAGCTCTGCCTTGAGGGTATGACGCGAACGCGTATTAGGTTATGGATTCCCTACCTAGAACAACTTTCTAGTAGCTTTTATTTATTATTCCTTCCGGGATTTTTCGCTCACGGCCAACGCCTTCGACGCCGCGTGAACCTGTTGCTGTGGATACTACGTACGGGGAAAGGGGCGTGCGAAGCGGAAAACCACTTAGAAGCGCTGCGAGGCGCCTTGACGAAACACGCAGGACTCAAGTTGCAGTCGTAGTTCGTCTGAACATCTTTCTCGACAAACCCGATGCCACGAACGTCAGCATAGCTTCCGCGCCGAACCAACGGGCAGCAAGCTTCGTGGTGAACGCGTCTTGGATGTGCGCTGCGTTGTTCGCCGCTCACCGCGTGATTCCTGCGTACTCGCACGGCCCCACTGCGTCCGAACGAGACGAGCGGGAGACGCTAGTGTTCCTGTATATGCTCCCGCATGGAGCAGAGTTGCTCGACTGTTTTCCTCGCGCCGCTCTTGACGCCATTCGCCGAGCGGCCATCACGTGATTCCGCTGACGACGTTTGTTTCATTTTGAAGTGGAGGAGCCGACTTTCCAGGCGCAACGCCGGTTCCTCGCCAGCCCCTGTACCCTCTCGGTTGCCATCGTGATCGGACGCGTCCGGTGCAGTCGGCTGCGGTGTGTTCCCACCTTTTCCGTGCGCTCCAGTTGTATTTATTTTGATAGTGTGCAGTGACGGCAGCCTAGTCTTTTAAAAATTACAGTTAAATTATAAATATAAATTATAAATTGTTCAGCAGGCACGCTCAAACTCTATGCGGCGATTCATGTTTTCCAACAACAAATTATCTTCATTTTTGCTGCAACGCTACAAGTTCCAAATGAAAATGTGAACCAAGGTTTTGTTCCTAACCTGACTGTACGTGACAAAGCATTTCTCATGTGCAGCCGCTGCCGGCCTGTCTGCTTATTCTGCTGCCCCCTCCAGAATTTAGCAGAAATAATTTGTTTTGTGAAATAAAGAATATTTCACAAGCAAACTGTATGTGAAATTTTGTTCTAGTCCCAGTCTACTACACAGAAGTGGGAGGCCAGTCTCTCTGCAAGAGAACAAGCTTTGCCTAGGCTATTTAACTATTTTATTTGTTAACAATACCCTTAAGGTTTCACTGACAAGTATGTTAACACTGGAGGAGAGGGGAACAAAAATAGCATGAAATACTTGAAAGCAAAATTGCATGTTCAGATAATTATTTTCCTTGAGTAAAAGCATGGAGCAGTCCAAAACAAAGATATTTCAGAATGCAGTGAAGGTACATATATTTCATGTAGGTCAAGAGAAAACGCATTAGTGCTTAGGATAAAATGAGCAAATAACAGCACCAGAAAGAGATACACATCACTTTTCGAGATCCTTGGAAACTATTAAAGAAGTACGGCACGTGATGTCTTTGGCTTGAAAAGATGACCATGGCATAGGAAAAATGCAATGGAGGGCTAGACGTCAGAGCAACAAATGATACGTATATTTTGTGAAAAATAAACGCGCGAGTTTGCGATATCTGTGCCTTTGGTTGGTTAGATTTACTTGCGTGCAAAATGCATTGCTTTAGACTGCCCGCATTCACATCGTATGCAGCGTGGTTTCACATGCTTCGTGCAACATCGGCGGTCGCAACCCTATAGAATAATGTTTTTCAAAGCGGTTCTGCAGGGAGATGCATTACCGCACTACTCTTCATCGCACAACTCACGAAGTTTTTTGATTTTCAAGCATTTCGGCGCCATTAATGTCCGTACTGCGAGCTATCGCTGTCATTCCGCGATCTTTCTGTCAGGCTGTATGATATTTTCGGCAGATCAGATTATTTTTCGGCGTTTTTCTCAACGACGTATCATGGGTTTAGCATCGATCCCTGAGCATTGAGACCGTAAACGGAAAAAAGGATGCCCGCCATCCAGCGTCGTTTGGGAGCTTTTTTAAAAAAAAAAGCGAACTGCTCTGCAACGCCAGCCCCGTCATGATCCCAGCGCCTGTGCGCTCGAGGAGCTGCTTTCCCGCACTGCTTGGTACAAAATGCTGGACCTTCGCGCAACTCTGCTCCCTGCGGGAGCATATACAGGAACACTAGGAGACGCTGCCGGCGCGCGCAATCTGTTGGGACAGTAGCGTATATTGCGAGTAGGAGGGGAGTGAATTGGTTTTAGTGGGCGCGACCAGATGGCGCTTTGTGCGCGCCAAGCGAAGAGGAAAAGTAGCGGAAACGTACTTCGCTACTCGCATGACTGCGACTTCTGTAATTTCCATGCTCATAATAATAATAACAGACACCTTTATTGACGCGACAGCGTTAAGAAGCTCGTGTCGCAGAAAAGCCGGTGTCGTCGGCGTCGGCCTCTTTGACCGCGAGCGAAAAGTGGCGCATCTCGGTGGACACCTGAACCGCGCCGTAAGGGAAAGAGGTTTTAAAGCGCCAGTGCTAAGGATTAACCCGCCGCGGTGGCTCAGTGGTTAGGGCGCTCGACTACTGATCCGGAGTTCCCGGGTTCGAACCCGACCGCGGTGGCTGCGTTTTTATGGAGGACAAACGCTAAGGCGCCCGTGTGCTGTGCGATGTTAGCGCACGTTAAAGATCCCCAGGTGGTCGAAATTATTCCGGAGCCCTCCACTACGGCACCTAATTCTTCCTTTCTTCTTTCACTCCCTCTCTTATCCCTTCCCTTACGGCGCGGTTCAGGTGTCCAACGCTATATGAGACAGATACTGCGCCATTTCCGTTCCCCAAAAAACCAATTATTAATTATTATTATTGTTAAGGATTGATTGATTGATGGATCGATTGATTGATTGGTATGGATGGATCGATTGGTTGATTGGTAGATCGATCGATCGATTGATTGATTGATTGATTGATTGATTGATTGAGTGCGTGAGTGAGCGATCGGTCGATCTATCGATTTTACCTTCCCTTACGGCGCGATCACTGGTGTCCAGCGAGAAATGTGAGACAGGCGTCATTTCCTTTCCTTAAAGGCAATTGTTCATTTCATTTTCCTTCCCTCACGGCCCGGTTCGGGGGTCCGCCGGGATATGTGAGACAGGCGTCCTTTCCTTAACTTGTCCAATGGGCCACGCGTCGCACCGAACGGGCGATGGCGTTCCGTGTACTCTTCGGCAACCCTGCGACACGCTATCGCGTCTCACTCTTAAAGACGAAGCTTAAGCGTCCTCAAATTTCAGAAAACATTTTTACAAGCTTTAAGACAGGGCTGCCCAAGCCATAAAGGCTTGTAGGGCACTACTCGGCAGTCGGTGAATGACTAATATTTTGAAAAACAGGCGTGACGAAACAAGATATACCTTAATACCAAAAGTAAACGAACAGAGTTTGTTACCGACATAAGGGTCTTTCAGAAGTGCTTTAACTGTCACAGCGGAGAAACTGAAAGCTTCGAATTAGGCAGAGAAATAAAGTTTTTGGGTATATAATTATTACGAGTGAAGTGGTCACAATGAGTGTAGCAGCGAGGTACCGTAAAATGAGGGTGCTGTCGAAAAGGACGAACAGGAATGAAAGGAACCAAGAATTCACTCTCCCAAAATTGAGCACGAATAACGACATGAAGGAAGAGGGCAACAAAAGAGGGTAATAATAATAATAATAATAATAAAATAATAATAATTGCTTTTTGTGGAAAGGAAAATGGCGCAGTATCTGTCTCATATATCGTTGGACACCTGAACCGCGCCGTAAGGGAACGGATAAGGGAGGGAGTGAAAGAAGAAAGGAAGGAGGAGGTGCCGTATTGGAGGGCTCCGGAATAATTTCGACCACCTGGGGATCTTTAACGTGCACTGACATCGCACAGCACACGGACGCCTTAGCGTTTTTCCTCCATAAAAACGCAGCCGCCGCGGTCGGGTTCCAACCCGGGAACTCCGGATCAGTAGTCGAGCGCCCTAACCACTGAGCCACCGCGGCGGGTAATAATAATAATAATAATTGGTTTTTGGGGGAAGGAAATGGCGCAGTATCTGTCTCATATATCGTTGGACACCTGAACCGCGCCGTAAGGGAAGGGATAAAGGAGGGAGTGAAAGAAAAAAGGAAGAAGAGGTGCCGTAGTGGAGGGCTCCGGAATAATTTCGACCACCTGGGGATCTTTAATGTGCACTGACATCGCACAGCACACGGGCGCCTTAGCGTTTTTCCTCCATAAAAACGCAGCCGCCGCGGTCGGGTTCGAACCCGGGAACTCCGGATCTGTAGTCGAGCGCCCTAACCACTGAGCCACCGCGGCGGGGCTAGAGGGTAGCTCTAAAAGAGAAATTAAATTGCAGTCAGGTGAAACGCCCATGTTGTATGCCACGTATCGAAGGATGTTCCTTAGTATAGCATTTAATTCCATTCGCCAAGTCTTTGAGCAGTGATAATAACAGTGACTTCATATCTGAGGATACCATAAATTAGAGAATGTGCAATAAGCTTGTGACTCTGAAAAGGTTACAAATATTGTTACGGGAATAAACGCCCAGGGCACGGCACGGCTCTCCGACTTTGTGTGCTTTCCTTTGGGCGAGACCGTCGTCCCGTTGCAATATCGAACATTGTATAGAACACAAGATTAACCACGAAACTTGTTACATACTACGGTAAGATGACTATTCCAAGACATATCTCTGCCAAAAAGTTTACCAACGTACTTGACACTATTTGAAAAATTAATAGCAATGCAACAACAATTAAGACAATGCGAAGAATATAAAAGCAATGGTTCAACAAAGGAAAGTTTTTATGAGGATTATGGAGACAAATGAGTTTAGTTTTTGGTTGATTAATTTAAATAGCATTATTTAAGTGGCAGTCCATAACATGCACCACATCTGTTTCAGAGCATCCATGGCCAGAGGCAGCGAAGAATTTGTTGACAACAATAGCCTGTCATCGGCGTATTGAAAAATGTAACATTTTGCTACAGCATATGGTAAATAATTTACAAATAAATTGAAAAGCAAAGGCGAAAAAACAGCCCTGTGGAACACGTGCCGACCAAAATGATTCTGAACTTCGATGCCGGCTCATTTCAACAACTTGAGCCTGATTAGAAAAATAGTCTTTCAGCAAACCATTAAAAGGACCCCTAATCCCCATGACATCAAGTTTCTTTAGCAGTAGGTCATGCCGAACACAATCAAAAGCTTTGCAGGCGTCCACAAACGGACCACATGCGAATTGGTTATTATTAAAACATGAGTAAATAAAACAGTAAAACTTTCTAATAACAAAACCGTTTCTTTACTTTCAATAAAACGAAACTGAGCCTCATAGGATATTATTCGTGAGAACAAAACTGTATATAACTCGCAATAGGTGTTTTTAGAGAATCTGCGCCATCGCAGGTAGAATTAAAATAGGCCTATAATTTTCAGTAGCCTCAAAAAAGCCACCATTATGAATTGGTTTAACCATGCCAACTTTTAAATTGTGTGGAATGAAGCATTCAGTACTAAAACTGTTCAACATTGACAGGAGTGCCGATTGCAATCTCGTAAAATTACGTTGGAGGCCACTCATTCTGATATTGTCAATACCTGCGGCTTTCTTCGAATTGAAGCTAAATATTATGCTCTGAAGATCCAGGGGTGTAATAGAGGGGAGAAAAGCTGAAGAAGCTGTGCAATATTAAGAACGTGGAACCTCATAGTGGACAGGCCGAGAACCAGG
Organism: Amblyomma americanum; assembly: GCA_030143305.2. NCBI lineage: Eukaryota > Metazoa > Arthropoda > Arachnida > Ixodida > Ixodidae > Amblyomma > Amblyomma americanum. The sequence continues at coordinate 25,625 of JARKHS020013513.1, forward strand.
TGCAGACAACTTAACTCCTTTGCGCGTGACTTCACGCCGCCATCATAAGCGCGTGTAGCAAGCCAAGGCGCCGCAGCAGTGGTGACGGCGATAGCGCATAACCTCGTTTCAAGAGCTATCTACCGCAAGTTGAAACAATCTTCCAAATTCGGACCTTTCGCGTCGTAACGGCTTAATTCGCTATGACAAGTATTCACCACGCTTCTTCTGTGCTCCTCTCTCTTTACAGGAGTGGAACAAACAGTTGGCCAAGAAAGCAGAAACCACGGCGCGACACTGCGATCCCAGCCGAGAAGGAAAGGCTGAAGACTTGCAGAAGACGGGTGAGTCTTGGCTGTCGGCTGGTAGCGTTCGCTTAATGAGAAGAATGCACAGTTCTTAAGCGAAAGCTTTACTACTCCAGCCAGCGAGCCATTTAGGTCCGTCGCTCCATATGCCGTATGTAGGCAGCCGTATGCCTTATGCCGTATGCGGTGGCCGACGAACGACCTTGAGCCGCAGTTGCCTAGCAACTCGAGAAGCGTCGTAACGAAGATGCGGCTAGAAGTTGTGCCCCGTCCCGAAATGACTGTTAAACTGCGGAAGAGACCGGTTTGAGTTCTCGAGAGCGTGAGAATGGGACGCTGCGTAAACGACATGCCGAGGAAGCGAAGCTTTCGCAATTGAACTAGGGTTAACCAGGGCTAAACCAGAGCCAATTTTTTTCTGCATTCTGCAAAGGAACAGCGACGTGGAACCGGACCGCGGCGGCCGCGTTTCGATGGAGGTGAAACAAAAAAATGGCCAGGCTTAGCTTGGTTAAGTCAAGAATGCGTTGCATATCTCGATGGAGTTCCGTGCTGCTCCGTTGACTCGATAGGCTATTGACTCGATCGCCATTGAAAGTGCCCGTGCAGCAGCGCTCGATCGCCTTTGAGTCGCTAGACTATCGGTTCGAGGGCCCTCGAAATGCCCGTGTGACAGGGGTATAAGACTGTTCTGGCGAAGGAGCGCAGCTCTTTTATACATATGCCGTGACGTCAATCATAGCGCAGCGCCCCTAGCGGGAGAAGCGGGAGTCAGGTGGTGGCTGCGGCCGCGCGCGACCGCGCGAGTTGGGGCCCAGCTTTTCCTCCGGCTGTCGTGACGTCACGTCACGTGGTTTGGTGGCTGCCCGGCCGCGCCCAAGGGCTGAACTGAGTGATTGCAATATGCAACGCATAAAAGGCGTCCCTGTGATGTGCGATGTCAGTGCACGTTAAAGATCCCCTGGTGGTCAAAATTATACCGTAGCCCTCCACTACAGCACCCCATTCTTCCTATCTTCTCTCAGTCCCTCCTTTATCCCTTCTCTTACGGCGCGGTTCAGGTGTCCAACGATATAAGAGACGGATACTGCGCCATTTGTTTTTCCCAAAAACCAATTAAATAAAATATAAAACGGTGCGGTTCAGGTGTGAGCCGAGATGTGAGACAGATACTGCGCCGTTTCGTTTACCCAACAACCAATTTTCCAATTTTTAGACGAGGTACTGCACGATCCTCGGTGCGCTTTGCTGCACACCGGCTACACGCAGTCACAGAGAACATGTCCCCCGGCACTGTCCGAAAATCATTAGAGCGAAAGCACTCATACGCTCGCCAACACCGACCAGGAATCTTGTCGCCGCTGGATTCTCGCCTTTTAAATTGATTTCTCCATTCTGCCTGATATCCTTTATTTCCGCTGCCCCAGCCCAGGCGCTACAGTGTCGATGGCAGATGCCGGGGCTAGAAGAAATCTTTTCCTTCTTTTTTATTATTATTTTAATAAGAACCACTTAGTACAACCCGGTCGCGGTGGCATCGTTTTCATGGAGGTGAAACGTAAAGGCGGCCCGTGTGCTGTGCGATGTCAATGTACGTTGAAGATTGGCAAGTAGTCCAAATTATTTCGGAGCCCTCCACTACGGCACCCCTGTTTCTTTCTTCGTTCAATCCCACCTTCCTGCCGTCCCTTACGATGTGGTTCGGGTGCCCACCGACATCTGAGACAGTTACTGCATCGTTTCGTTTCGTCAAAAACGAATTTTCAGGTTTATGTTTCTTCTTTCACTTCCCCCTTTATCCTTTCGCTTACGGCGCGCTTCGGGTGTCCACCGAGGTATGTGAGAAAGTTTCTGCTTCATTTCTTTTCCTCAAAACCAATACCAATATTTCATATTCATATATTTCATTTTCATATCCATGACTGGGAGTCGACCCGCCGCGGTGGCTGAGTGGTTAAGGCGCTCGTCGACGACCCGGGTGGGAACTCAACCGCGGCGGCCGCGTTTCGATGGAGGCGAAACGCAAAAGGCGCCCGTGTGCTGTGCGATTTCACTGCACGTTAAAGATTCTCATGTGGTAGCAATTATCCTCGAGACCTCCACTACGGCACCTCTTTCTTCCCTTCTCTTTAACTCCCTCCTCTATTCCTTCCCTTACGGCGCTGTTCGGGTGACCACCGAGATTTGTGAAACAGTTACTGCGCTATTTCCTTTCCTCAAAGCCAATTTTCAATTTTCTGGGTGTGGGATTCGCGCTTGAGCACGTAAGCTTCGCTGGCCGCTGCACGAGAGCACTTGACTATCGCCGCAGCCGAAGAGGCCTCGTGTTAAACTGCAGCCCATTTTCGCACTGTGCTCTGCAGCCTTCGTCCTCCAATACTGCGGTGGGCGTTTTGTAGTCGGGTGCATTCCACACCGTCTTCTTTCCACTATTGCTGCTTCGGGACATCAGACCCGTGATTTCCTACTGTAATCGGTTAAACCAAGTTGATACCCTGGCACTACTTTGTAGGGAAAGCTACACTAGGCTAGTCAGCGGCGCATTCCGGGTCAGCGTCCGTAGTCACTACTGCGCATGCGGCGCACCGGGCCACATGTGTTCCGCTTTGTCCACGCAAGATGTCATGATACAGCTCACACATGACATATTAGACACTAAGTCGCTGGATGCGAAAGTAATAGTGGGACTTGATCTCACTAAAGCTTTCGATAATGTAAAACACGAGGCGATACTAGAAAACCTGGCTCTTTTAAACGTCGGCGAGCGCACATACAACTACATTGCCAATTTCCTTTCGGACAGGATAGCGCGCATCCACTTTGGTGAAAGTCAGTCTCAAGACATACACTTGGGCAGCATAGGCACCCCTCAGGGTTCGGTACTTTCCCCTCTTCTCTTCAACGTGGCCATGATACGGCTCTCGAAGAGACTGGAGGGGATAGATGGCTTGAATTTCTGCATATATGCGGACGATATCACCATGTGGATGACCCGTGGCCACGACGCGCACATCGAAAGTACGCTACAGAAGGCCATAAATGAGGTCGAAAACTATGTCAGCCGTAGGGGCTTGCAATGCTCGCCGCAGAAGTCTGAACTTCTTTTTTATAGACCTCTGCATCAAAGACAAACTAGAACCATCCCTAACATCAAATTACAAACTCAAGGGGCGGAGATTCCTCATGTTGAAAAAATCAGAATTTTAGGAATGATTATACAAAGCAACGGGTATAACGGTGATGGAATAACTAAGATGGAAAACTGCGCGCAACAAACTATGCGGCTCATACAGCGGATTGCCAACAGAAGACACGGCATGAAAGAGCAGAATCTCTTACGGCTGGTACAGGCGTTCGTAGTAAGCCGTATCTCGTATGCTGCCCCCTTCCTTGATCTTCAAGTTTCAGAAAAGGAGAAGATAAATGGAATTATCAGGCGATGCACGAAACAAGCTCTAGGATTGCCCATCCGTACATCCACTCACCGCCTCCTAGAGCTGGGAATGCATAATACCCTGGAAGAAATTACGGAAACAGTGAGAACGTCCCAAATCGAACGCTTAGCCGGAACCACAACCGGCAGGGCCATTCTAGAAAAACTCAATCTTAGCCGAGATAACAGAACAACCGCCAAAGTTGACATGCTCAGAAAAATTCGAGACAATATAGTTGTACCCCCATTACCCAGGAATATGCATCCTATTCATCACTCAGTGCGCCGGGCCAAGCGGGCAGAGGCGCTAGAGAAACGCTTCCGCTCCTACAAAGACGAGGACGTGGTCTACGTGGATGCCGCTGAGTATGTTAAGAACACGATGACCGTCGCGGTCGTCAATAATAAACAACTCCTCAAAATAAGTGCCTCCATGCTCTCGGGTAACCCAGAGACTGCAGAGGAAGCTGCCATAGCACTGGCTTGTGTAGGCACAAAAGCGAGATACATCATCAGTGACTCCAAAGTTGCCATTACTAAATTTCAGCAGGGGCCGGGTCTCCCCTCTAACGAATACAATTCTAAGCCGTCATGTAATAAACCGGAAAATTACGCTAGTCTGGACACCAGCACATGCCTCCCTGCCTGGTAATGAGACGGCCCACGAGTTCGCCCGAGGCTTTTCTTTCCGGGCGGACCCGAGCGAGGTGGTCTTTACAGACAGGGATCGTATGGTGACCTACAGAGAAATTACACAACACTATCGTTTGCAACGAGCTAGACTTCCTCCAGCGGATAGATCCTTGTCCAGATACCAAGCCATCAACTGGCGCCGGTTACAAACTTACACATTTCCAAACCCGGCCCTCTGGAGTCTTATGTACCCAGGGCAATTTTCAGAAAAATGCGCGAACTGCGAACTTAGGGCCACCTTGGACCACATGCTATGGGAATGTCCTCATGCTCCCCGGGAGGGACGAGGTATTAACACAAAAGGTCAATGGGAGACCTTACTACTGAGCTCCGACCCGGAGACTCAGTTACAACTCGTCCGACTGGCCGAAGCCGCCGCCGAGAGTCAAGACCTTTCGGCCGTCGTCTAGGCGGGTAGCCCTCTGGCTACCCTCTTTCTGTTGGAGGAAGAGAACGCCCTTCGCAAGTGCTCCTGCCTCGACGCCTCCTTACACCCGGCAAACATCAACGCAGTAGAAAATGGAGTACTCCATCGCTTTCTACTGATCAAGCGGAATCCGTGGATACCCGCTTTACATCCGTGAGTCCAGATTTCGCCATTTTCTGCCCGTCGGAAAATCCAAGGCAGAGAACGCCGCGCTAAGCCTAGGCGGCGTCGGGCCGGCGGCCCGAAGGAACGCTGCTACAGCTCACGCCGCACCCGTGAGGATGGCGGACGCTGACGCGGCGGCGTCGGCTGGAGCCACGACACCGCTCGAAGAGAATCTTCACAGCGACGACAACGCTACCAACAACGCTACCGACAACGCTACCGACCACGCTACCGCCAACGCTACGGACCTCTAGCAGAAGAGAACAATCGACAACGGGGGATGGTTCACTGCCAAATACCAGAACTCGAGACTGATTGCCGTTCCAGAGGCCGGGACAGACGCGGCGGACAATTCAGCGCTGAGCCAACCCAAACTCAAGTGGAATCCCGTTCGGCGAGAGAAGCTACCTCCTTTGCCAAAAAACGACTTCAAAGTCATCCTTAGACCGAAGAATGGACTCAACATCAGCGAACTGAGCACGCATCAGATGGCCCGGGCTATAACCAAAGCATGTGGAAAACCAGACATCTGCAACGAAGGCAGCTTCCTTATACGGCTGCACAACGGATCCAACATCGCTATGCTCAGCACGCCAAGCATGGAGACTGCCAGTGCTGTGCAGTGTATTTCAAGTCTACGCTTTGCTGCAAAAACTATGCAGTGACAGCTTACGTGGCCGCGCCGGACAATTCGTGCAAAGGTGTCATTCATGGAGTGGACGCCGGGACCACGCCAACTGAACTACTATCACATCTCCGGGTACGTACCCAAGCAGTCAAAATACTTTATGCAAGAATGCTTGGCAAATCCCAAAGCGCGGTCATTACCTTCGAGGGAAAGATCGTTCCGCGCTACGTCTATTACTACGGCGGCGAGATACGTTGCTACCTCTATCGACATCGCGGCAAGTGTGTTATACATGCTTAAAGGCCGGACATAGGGCGGACGTATGCCCGACACCTGACGTTGTCGTCGGCTCTAAATGCACCGAGCCAGTGATCGAGGACGGACACTCCTGCGAGCCCAGGTGTGTGCTATGCACGGAAGCGCATCCTACGGGGGCAAAGGAGTGCAAGGAACGCCTCAGGAAACCGAGACCACGGACGAGAAAAAAAGAGGAACCAGGCAGCGGAGACAACGGCGGACGCGGCCGGGCCCAGAAACGCTGGTTCAGCGAGGACTCCAGTTCGAGATCCAAGTCCAGATCGGCATCGAGATCAGGATCAAAGTCGAGATCGGCGTCCAGGACCCGGGAGGATCCAGAAACCAAAAAGAAGCAGGAGCAGAAGAAGACCGCACCAAAAAAGGAGGAAGCAACCAGGGTGAGCTGGAAAGAGCATCTTTTCCCCACCTCTCCCACTGCTCCAAAAAACACAAACACACAGAAAACAGTGATAGGTAACAACGCTAATGGGGAAGCTAACGAGGACGTTCAAGAGCTAAGACAAATAATTCAGACGCTCAGGGCAGAAAACGCCGATCTGAGACAGAAACTAAACGATCTGATAGACGAACTAAAGGCCCCAAGAACAAGGCAGAACAGCACTAACCCGCAAACAGACGAAGCTCAGGCGACAACTATAGGGCGCTAGGAATTTACAACTGCCATGGTTGCTGTTAAAAATGCACTGGAAAATCTTAGCAACCTCATCTCCAACATCCAAGACGAGACGCGCAAGGATAGAGAGCGTCTAGTACAATTCACAGCCATGAAATCCAGAGGAAAACCCTATAACAGGCCATCCCAGTATGGCGAGCAACCGTAAACGCTCGGTCAAGTTGGAAACCCTTGAAATATGGCAGTGGAACTGCCGTGGGATCCGCCGAACGCAGGGTCTTCTTAAACAACACATCACAAATTGCACCTCTCCGCCAGACATAATCGCCCTACAGGAAACCGGCTGCTCACTCACTCTCGCGGGGTACTCCGTCTACGAGGGGCAGGGGCAAAGCAAGGTCGCCACGCTGGTTGCAAAAGCAGTCACCGCAATCAGACACGACACCGACGGAACGGACATTGACCACGTCCTTATAAAAATCATTACCCAAAAGAGAAGCCAAGAAAGCACCTTCCTACTTAACGTGTACAGCCCGCCAAGCCAGAGGAAAGCCAATTTCAGCTACCTGCTAGGCAAAGCAGAAGAAGCAGCAGGCAAGAACGGTATCGTTATTCTGGGGGACTTTAATGCCTGGCATAAATGTTGGGGCTACGTTCGGGAAACCCCGAAAGGCAGGGATCTAGCCAGGGAAGCTGATCGTAGAAGGCTCACCCTCATCACTGACCACACCCAACCCACGCGAGTGGGGAACAGCATCAACCGAGATTCGTGCCCAGACTTATCATTTGTCAAAGGGGTAAGGCACGCAAGATGGGAAAACGACGGCGAAACTCTAGGCAGTGACCACTGCATCCTGCGCATCCATATAGAAACCCTCCCGATCAGGCGACAACATGGCCAGGCTAGACTGACAAACTGGGAAGCCTATAGGAAATCCAGGGCACAGCATGAAGACGCTGAGATCACCGACATAGAAGGCTGGGTCGTAAGAATCAAGACAGACTGGCGAAAACTAACCCGAAAGGTCGCCCTCACTACCAACACACCCGAGGTGGACAAACATCTCTTACACCTTTGGGACGCCAGACGGGGCCTACTAAAAAGGTGGAAAAGGCAAAAGCATAATAGGCGGCTCAAGCGTAAGATCGCTGAGGTCACCAGACAAGCTGAAGAATATGCGACGGAGCTCTCGAGGCGCGACTGGAACCAAAAGTGCAACAAACTTCAGGGGACTCTAGGTTGGGCCAAGACATGGGCCTTGCTAAGGGCTCTCATAGACTCAACCACCACAAAATCCGAAACCCGTAAGACGACCCAAAGGATCGCGCACCAGTTCCAAGGCACTGACGAGGAAATGCTACAGAACATCAAGCAGCGTTACATCGGCAATGCAACATACGCCGACAGCAGCTTGGCATACACGGGCGAAACGAATCCCGCTCTGGACGAACCCCTTACCATAGAAGTCAGACACGCTGTGATGTCCGCCACAAAGAACACAACACCAGGGAGGAATGGCATCACCAATGCCATGATAAGGAATCTGGATGACAATTCAATCAAAAGATTCACGGAGTTCATCAATAAACACTGGGAACAGGGGACCCTCCCGGACGACTGGAGACATGCGGAAATAGTAATGATTCCGAAGTCCGGAAAGACTCCACACCTGGACAATCTTAGACCCATTTCCTTAACATCATGCTTAGAAAAAGTGTACGAGAGAGTTGTGCATCACAGGTTGCAGACCCACCTTGAGGACAACGAACTCTTGCCGCACACAATGTTTGGATTTCGAAAATAGCTATCGACACAGGACGTTCTCCTGCAGATCAAGGAGGAGGTGCTTACTTCCGTTCCAAAATATGGAGAAAACATCTTGCTCGCTCTCGATCTTCAAGCGGCCTTCGACAACGTCAGTCACAGGGCTGTGCTGGAGGGGCTCAGCAAACTGGGTTGTGGGCAGAGAATACTCAACTATGTGAAAGCCTTTCTGACTAACCGAACCGCTACCATTGGAATAGGAGGCATCAGGACTGACACCTTCAACACCCCAGAAAAAGGAACACCACAAGGCTCTGTGCTATCACCTATGGTTTTTAATATTGCAATGATTGGTTTAGCAAGGGCGCTCGAAGAAATTGAAGGAATCAGGCATGCCATCTACGCAGATGATATCACAATCTGGGTGACAAGGGGATCCTTAGGCGAAAAACAAGAGCTTCTTCAGCGAGCGGCAGACACGGTCAACGCATACGCCCGACACTGTGGACTTGCATGCTCCCCTGAAAAATCCGAGGTGCTCAGAGTCTACAGACAAGGGTATGATCTGCAAAACTCCATAGATATCTACATAGGGGAAACGAAGGTTCCAGAAGTATCGAAAGTTAGGATCCTCGGCATGTGGGTCCAAAGCAACCGTCGTATTGATCACACGATCAGACAGCTAGCAAATACCACAGCACAGATCACCAGGATGATTGCAAGAATTTCCAACAGAAGAAGAGGTATGAAGGAGGAAGACACATGTAGGCTAGTACAGGCCCTCGTGGTCAGTAGGATCTTATACGGCGTCCCCTACCAAACACCGCTCGAGCAAGAAAAGGAGCAGTTGGAGGCAATTCTTAGAAAAGCATACAAATGCGCTCTCGGACTGCCGGTCAGCACTTCGACGGGGAAATTCCTTAAACTGGGCATAAACAACACAGTACAAGAACATATCGAGGCCCACCTTATCGCGCAGAAAACAAGACTGATGCTGTCCGCAACAGGCAGAAACACGCTGCGGTTGCTGGGAATGAGGGACGCTTTGAAAGAAATCAATAGCACAGCGAGCGTTCCAAATGAAATCAGGAGGATCATTGAGGTCAGTCCGATTCCAAAAAACATGCATCCAGATATACATAAGGCGAGAAGAAAGGCAAGATGTGAATTCCATGAAAGAAGCTTCGCCGGGGCAAAAGACGTATTATATGTTGACGCAACAACATACAGACACCGATATGGCTCGGTAGCCAGCGTGGTGGATCACCAGCTCAGGGAAATCAACTGCGCTTCGATAAAAACCAACAACATACTCGAGGCTGAGGAAGCAGCAATTGCACTCGCCATCACCAAGCAGAGTGACGAGCCCCATGCACACATCATTACAGACTCGCAAGAGGCGTGCAGAAGATACAGCAGTGGACGCATATCCACTGCAGCCATTCACATACTCAAGGCGAGGACAATCACTTTTACGAGATGCTTCATCACGTGGACACCAGGCCATGAGGCTGTCAAAGGGAACCAATGTGCGGACGCCAATGCCCGAGCATACGCCAACCGGGAGGCGCGCACCGAAGGGGAACTGGACGCAGTCACTAGACGGTATGGAGCCATCTTAGAACACCAACGAGCCCTCCGGAGGACCTACCCGCCTCCCCACAAAGACCTTAGTAAACAGCAGTCGGTTGCCTGGAGACAACTACAGACTAGTACATACCCCAATCTGAGTTTACTCAGCAAAATCTATCCATCCACTTAGGAAAACAAATGCCCGCTATGCGGTGAACACGCAACGCTTTACCACGTTACATGGGCCTGTCAGAAAATGCAGGCAGCGCCGATAAACAACACACCTACACCGGAGCAGTGGGAGGCTGCGCTGTCCAGCTCGAAGCCTGAAGAGCAGCTCAAGCTGATCGACAGGGCTCGCAAGACTGCAAAGGCCGCTGGGGCCCTGGACTGAGGGCTCCACCTAAGCTGCGAGAAATAACCCTTATACAATAAAGTTTTCATTCATTCATTCATTCTTTTGGATATTAAAAGTTTTCCTATCCTATCCTATCCGCCACTGCGCCCCGTCTTTCCTCAAAATCCAATTTTCAATTTCCTCTTTCTTCCTTCCCTCCCTCCTTTATCCCCCCCTTACGGCGCGCTTCGCGTGTACACCGATATATGTGAGGCAGTGAACTGTGGCATTTACTTTCCTCAAAAAATAAAAAAATAACTAGTGAGCCGCCGGCGTTCATTGGGTTCATTGACAACGTTGGATGGATGGATGGAAGCAACTTTTATTAGACGAAAAGAAAATCTTCCAGGGTGGTCCCCTACTGCTCCAGCCAGGAATCCGTGTACATCGGGGAGGCGGCCGGCGTTCATTAGGTTCATTCATTGACATTGACAACGTTGGATGGATGGATGGATGGATGGATGGATGGATGGATGGATGGATGGATGGATGGATGGATGGATGGATGGATGGATGGATGGATGGATGGATGGATGGACGGACGGACGGACGGACGGACGGACGGACGGACGGACGGACGGACGGACGGACGGACGGACGGACGGACGGATGGATGGATGGATGGATGGATGGAAACAACTTATATTAGACAAAAAAAATTCTTCCATGGTGGTCCCCTACTGCTCCAGCCAGGAATCCCTGTCCATCGAGGAGGCGGCTGCCGTGTATGAGGACTAATGCACAAGAAAAGCTATTTGTTTTGAAAGTAATGTGACAGACGGCGCGCTGTCACAACTGTGATCGTTCCTATTGATTATCAAAGCTTCCCAGATTTCTCGCGAATGCTGGTTGAATCATTTCTTTACGATGCGGGTTTTCTCAAGCAGGGTAGGGCATTTGCATTTGGTGCGGTGAATGACTAGGTTACACACCGTAGTGGCATTTTGAGAATTAGCGTGCTCGCGCAACCTGTCGTTAATACATCTTCCAGTTTGCCCTACGTATGACCTGCCACAGGAAAGCGGAATTTTGTACAGAACGTTTTTCTTAGAATGCACAAATAGATTCTGGTGTTTTTTCTTGCATTCGGTCTGTTCAGTCTCTTCCGTATTCACAAGTTTGCGCAAAGCACCAAGTTTGTTCGGGGCAGAAAAAATTACACGTACTCCACCTTTAGCACATATCTTCTTGAGCTCGTGGGTGGAGTTTGTGGAGTTCGTGTAACTCTCCACTCTTCTGACGCCCAAATAGGTGTCTGATGTGTGGATGGGAGCACCAATTCGCTGAGGAGGACACTTAGTGTGAAATTGTTCGGTGTCATTTCGTACCTTACAAGACATGGACTATGAACTTGTTCCCGGTGGAACAACAGCAACACAGCGACGCCTCGTACGCCCCGTAGCAGTTTATGCCGTATGCCTGAAACAATGTTATATGCTCCATATAGACGTTACATTTTTTACATTTTTGCTCATATTTTGTAGTTGTGATACACACTTCTAATTAATCATTGGTATTCACCCAAGCGCAGCCAAATGGCTACAAAGGAAAGCTATACAGTTTTCACAGAAACTTTGCAGTTAAAGAAAAATTCGTCCTGGTACGGAATTCCAGCCCAGGACCACCAGCTTCACCGGAGCAGTCACTGTAGCAACTGAGCTAACCGGAACGGCTCCCAGGTTATAACTCGAGACCAGTACGAACTTCTCATTAACTGCGATGTTTCTGAGAAAGTTGTATGGCTTTCTTTTGTAACCGTATGGTAGCGCTTGGGTGGATGCCAGTGAGTAACTAATCACTTGTTACAAATCTACTCCACCTTGGGGAATTCCCCTAAACATTTGGCCGATTTCCACTGTATTAATTTGTGTATTATTTGTATTTTTGCGCGCGATAATATATGTTAATGTCTGCCTTTCTAGCGTTTATTTTGGCCAACTTTTGTTTCTTTTTTGAGCGCATGGTAAATGCCGATTAAGAATGGAGATAATGGTGCATAGCTTGCTAATGTCCGTTTGCTTTTGTTCAAAGTCACCGGCACGCGATTTCCTCAATTAGTTTTGTGGCAAAAGATTAAGAAAGATTTTTCTAAAATTATTGTGGCCACGCACCACTGATTTTGCATTATTCGAGATTGTAGCAGGGGAGATTGTACCCTTTTTATCTTCAAAGCTCTTTGACATCTTTAAATTGACCATGGTCGAAAGCGGCGGCGATTCTATCCTCCGCCTGTTGTTGATTGCCTATTGCAGCGATTGCCTGTTGCCTCAGTAAATATATCGAAGGTATCTTTTCAAGAAATGTGCATTCACTAGGACTTGTCTTCGTTCAGCTTCAAGCCTCGAAGTCTTGTCGCGGAGACAATAAAGAGAAAAAAGTGTGGTTTCTGAGAGGCAGTGTCCCAGTCTCGCACGCTGGCGGCCCGGGTTCCATTCGCACCCGTACCCCAAATTTCTTTTCTTATAATTTCAATTACCATACTACTTATGATTGACACTTCGTGCGGACACTTTCGCTAACAGTTTTTGTCTACAACTTCCGTCCACGCCACTCAAGCGCCAAGAAGGACTTTCTCCTTAATAAAATGTTTCGCTTGGAAGTGTCTCGCTGTTCTCCGCCTTGCAGGACCGCAGTCAGCCCCACGCGACAACATTCATTTACGCATTTACATTACTCGATACTGCAGTGTTTGAATCCACACTATCTTGCAAGGCATTTTCATTTCCACCTTAACCTGAAAGTTTCATGAGTTGTTTGTCTCTTAAATGAAAAAAAACAATATGCTTTTGGAAATGTGATCCTTTTGCTTAGTTTCATAATGCTGACACAGGACGTACATTTTTACCTAGTTAGTGTTATTTACGTTTATGCTTTCATTATGGACTGCGCAGAGGAAGACCCCGAAGGCAGCATCACCCAGAACACGGGATTTGAGGCAGTCAGCGATACGGACAAACCCTCGCCGAAAGGGATCGCGATGCTAGAGAAGTGGTTTAAAGCGAAGGAGAAATTCGACGTTGCAAATTTGGAGAAGTACGTGGACATACCCGATCGAGGTGTTCAGAGGTTCGTGCAGGTATGTAATGAGATTTGTTATCGAGCGAAGCTGCTATGTACATTTACCGTTGGTTTAACAAAAGATATATACATCTGTGTCTCATTTGCTGCTTTCAAAGGTCAAAATAAAAGCATTTGTTACTTTTAAAAGGACAAGGCGTACGATGAAGGAATACAAACACCAAAATATGATTGCATGGTCTTTCTCTGTAACTATACGAAAGCCATAGAATTCACCTGCGCCCGGCAGATTACTCTTTATTGATTTCTTCTGTCATGTCGTTTTGGTTTCACTTTTCAGCAGCCGAAGAATGTCTCCGACGCCAAAATTTGCCTCAAGTCGCGTGAGGCAGAAAAATCCGCAATACATAATCACTCCGTGGTTTTAAACTATTGCAGCAGCTCGCCTCAAGAGTTGAATTGTGACCCAATGAAGAAGAAGCTATATTTTCGCACTTCTTTTTAATGCTTCGTGTGAAAAAACTTAGGCGCACAGTCCCTGCTCAGTTCTAAAACCTGAACCGAAACAATATGTGTAGCGGAGTCTGCAGGTTTTTTTTAATGCCTTGCGTGAAGTAAACTTTGCCGCAGAGTCACTGCTCGGTTCTAAAACCAGAACTGAAAGAATGTGTAGCGGAGTCTGCAATTGTGTAACTAACCCTGTGCATCTGGCAACAAGGAACCTACACGTATATATACACAATGGAGGAAGGTTTTTGCTTCCTCCACAATATACATAGTGCCTAGAATAGTCAAAATACTGCCAGCTCTTTTTCCTTTCTTGGAAACCCGAGTGTGATGCTATTCCTACGGCCCGCACGGCCATAGACAATACAGAATGTAAGAAGTGAGTTCATCGCGTACATGTTCAAGCAATCGAAAACCTTCACCTGCCTGACGGACTGCATTTCAACGGCAGCTGGAAGCGCATTCCACAGCGGCTCGAACTTGATCTCCAAGACGCAGAAACGTAGAAGCCACGCGCCAAGAAACAAAAGGCAGCCATCTTGCTTCACGTCACCGGCCTCGAAGCGATAGAAGTTTTTACCGCACATGCAAGGAGAGCCACTGAGACAAGAACTCGACCGCATGGAGGCCGCGGGCACCATGCGGAAAAACGACGGAAAGGGCTAGTTCACTAGTAAAAGTATGCGGCGGAAAGACGGTCGCATTACAGTATGCGTGGATCTGCGGCACGTGAATGAATCGCTTAAGCACGAACACTTTGAATTGCCGAAAAAGGAAGAAAGCGAGGCGGAGCTCGCTAATACACACTTCTTCCCACGCCTAGACGCCAGTGCTGGTTTTTACCGGATCGCTCTGACTGAAACAATGTCCCGGATCTGCACTTTCAGTACCTCATTCAGTCGCTATCGGTTTCTAGGCTTGCCTTTTGGCATAGCCAGTGCAACAGAAGTCTTCTAAATGGCCACGCCCCTGACTTTTGACGGCGTCCCAGGTACACGTGTGTGCACTGGTGATGTTATGGTGTGGAGTGCCATTAGAAAGGAGCATATCAACGGTTTGAGGAAAGCCTCTGAGAGAGTACTGTCTAAATTCAAACAAATACAGATTTGGCATGTAAGAGCTCCTTTTCCGGGGTGACTAGTAAACAGGGTTCTCAGCCAGATCAGTGCTTGGCATAAGGTATTGTGACAATGCCTGAACTACAGGATAAACAAGATGTTCAGCGAGCGCTGGGTGTGTTTACGTACTTTGGAAAAGTACCTTCCCAGGCTGGCGGAACGTAAAGCCATGCTTCGGGAACTGCCGAAAACCAACGCGGAGTTCATTGGAACAGTGGCCTCTATACATTTTATCGGAGGACCTTAATACAGCATTGGCGACGGTATCATTTCTGGACTTTTGCGACCCAAAGCTGGAGACAGAAATATCCACCGACGCATCTTGATTTCGCTTTGGCACCGCCCTCCTTCAGTGTCACGGGCAGGATTGGAGACCTGTTGCTTATGCGTCTCGAGCTTTGACTTAGTGCGAGAGGAAATAGAGATAGAAAAATAAGCGTTAGGCTTTGTATACGGGTGCGAACGTTTCGACGAGTTTATCTATAGAAAGCACATTTCAGTTGAAACAGACCATCAGTCACTTATCTTCATATCGATAAATAATATCGGCGACATGCCTTCACGCCTCCAAAGGTTATTTCTTCGCATCGTGAGGTATAGCTACGCTTTTAAGTACGTACCCGGTAAGCATCTTGTCCTTGCGGATGCTTCTTCTCGAGCACCAGTGAGTTCTCTATCACCACGTTCTTCATACGACGACGACGAAGTTCACGCTGTTTCAGTCCCGTCTGATATGGTCAGTGTGGCGACATATCGACTGCCAACTGAAACCGCAAATGACCCAGTCCTCTCCTCGGTGAAGAAGTCGCTGAGCGATAATGAGGCTGTTAAAGGAGGTGTTAAGCCATGCCGGTCGGAACTCAGTGTTGCAAACGGTGTGGTTTTCAATGACTCAAAAGTATAGTCATCCCTAAAAGCCTTAGGACAGAAATGCTGACTAAGTTGCATGGCGGCTATAGAGGAATGAACAAATGCAAGCAGAAAGCATGCTTATTAATGTTTTGGGCTTGGATGACAGCGGACGTTTAACGCATGATTAAAAGGTACCCCACCTGCAAAGAGTATGCCTACCGCCAACCTGCTGAACCATTCATGGTGATACCGCTGCCAGAACACCCCTGGTTTCAGGTGGCTGTAGACCTGTTCCAGTACGATGCCAAATCATATTTCGTATCTGATGCATTCTCCAACCCCCCAGAAGTGGAATACCTATTCCTGGAGGATACAAGTTCTCGAAGAGTAATTTTAAAACTTTCTTCCATTTTTGCATGCCACGGTATCCCAATTGAAGTTTGCCCTGATAATGGGGCGCAGTTCACGTCTTGCGAGTTCCTAGCCTTCGCAAGAGACTTTGATTTTAACCACGTCACATTTAGCCATAGCTTTTCCTGGTTCTAATGTCTCGCAGAAAAGGGCATTTGAATCGTATAAGACATCCTATAGAAGACCAAGTCATCCATGGAAACTTATTTTTGGGTCTCTTGAACTACAGAACTTCTCCTACGGTTCAGGAGATCACCCAGTGAGCTGCTCATGGGGCGACGATTGCGCACTTGTCTTCCAGACTTAACTGCATGCCATGCGACCAAAGCAAGTGAAAAAGCATGAGCGAGCCCAATCTGGATCACCTGTGACCCCCCTACGCCCTGACGACTGTGTCCGCATCAGACGTAACCGCTCAAGGCAGACCAAATCACAGGTTCAAAGCATAGTCGCGCCGCGCTCATACCATGCCGCAGAGGATGGCAGAGAACTGCACGGAAATCGACATCTTCTGCCTTTGCAAGAAAAGTATCAGGCGGAACAAGTCCTAGCAGCGACTTCCATCATCCCGGAAGACACTTCCACCGCAGCGAGTGAGTCAGCAGTACACTGTCCGCACAATGGGAGGCTCCGGATCCCAGTCCACCCATAAATCGACCAGACAGCTATGCATATGTCCTCTCACGCTAGTTAACACCAGTAGGCACACAGCGTTCTTAAAGGACACGTCGTCTATGTCTTTAGCTGATGTACTTACGATGGTTCATGTTAGGGTTTATATGAGAGTGGCAGACTTCCCAAAGGAAGGGGGATGTAATGGAGTCTGCGATTGTGTAACTAACCATGTGCAACAAGGAACCTATACACACACTGTCACAATATATCCAGCTCTCTTTCCCATCTTGGCAACCCGAGTGTGATGTTGTTGTTATCTCTGCGACCCGCGCGGCCATAGACAATGCAGTATGAGATCAGAAATTCAATGATAAATTAATTGCCTGGAGCAGGCGAATCCCACGTTGTGATCGTTCTAACCTGTAAGACTAAGAAAACCATGTTAAACGCTTAAAAACGCAAGCCCCGCAAAGGCCGCAGCGCAAACTGCGCCAGCTTGCTTTCGTACGTAAAGCGCAGGGCTTGTGCTTGCAATCTCCCCATGCACGGACACTTTACCTTGATGGCGATCCCTGTTCAAGCACACTTGAAAAACAAATAAAGGCATCCCTGTCCTCCAAACAGGCGTACACTTCATACACGGCCACATAGGCGGCAGGATATATTACCATTGTTATCCGCGATAGCTTCTTTGCGGGAGAACCCAGCTGTTTAGCATGGCTAAGTGCGGAACACCATACAGTTACTGTGGACACTTAACCTTTTCTGGTGCGCCTCACCTTTTTGCGGGTCGCTAAGCCAAGTTGCGTTGTCGGTCCGCGTCCCACTATGGACCGCAAAGGTAAATAGCAGATGTTTTAGCATAGGTAAGCCCGGAATATCGTGCAATAGCACTAGTTGCGATGAGCACTTAAAGGGCAACGGAAGAGGTTTTTGAATTCGATTAGCTTAAAGTGGCCAATTGTGTCAAAAATGCAGGTAAAGCCTCCGAAGTGGTTTTGCGCTAGCATTTGAAATGGTGGCATAATCGCCGAATAAAGCGGCGTCGGCGTTCTGTCCTCTCTGAAGAGCACAGCAACGAGCAGAGGCCGCAACAATGACGTCATGTAGCACGACGCTACGTTTCCAGCGAAGAAACGGTTCTTCCATGGAACAAAACGGACGCCATAGAAA
Organism: Amblyomma americanum; assembly: GCA_030143305.2. Taxonomy (NCBI): domain Eukaryota; kingdom Metazoa; phylum Arthropoda; class Arachnida; order Ixodida; family Ixodidae; genus Amblyomma; species Amblyomma americanum. The sequence goes on from JARKHS020013513.1 coordinate 43,617, forward strand.
GTAAAGCTCACGATGCATTATTTGGCGGCATTTGACGACGCTCAGCAGTAGACAACGGTCACTTGAAATTTCGGCAAGAATGTCGACGCTAACGGAAATTAAAGTTGTTTCAATCAATCAATCCCACACTTCTCTAACGCCGTGAGAAGCCTAATAAACGTCGTCGCGGTTTTAATCGAAGATTACGGCACCATTTTAAATGCTGGTGAAAAACATTTTACTTTGCCCGCTGCACCTTGAAGCTTCATAGATTCCAGTTCTTGAATAACCTCGCATTCTCAAAATACTATTTCACCTATTCTTTAGGGTCCTTAATGCAAAAGGTATTTGACCTAAAGGCCTTTACCCAGAAGGCATTTGTCACGAACGCCTTTACCATAATACATTTACCCTAAACACTTTTGACAGAAAGGCATTTCAACTGAAGGCCTTTCCTTCGAAAGTATTTGCTTTGAAGACCTTCATCTAAGTGAATGCCTACCAGGTGTACCCACCTGGCAGGTTGCCCACAGTCCAATAGGGCTTCAGACACGTACAGTCTTGGTCAGAAGTCTTCACAGCGTTCAGCTCCAATGAAATTAACATTCCTTGAATGCTCCTTGTAACGCATCATTCCCAACACATTTCAAGCAGGAAGCTTCTCTACCGCAAGAAGAAACTTCTGCTAGCATTTTAAGCTCAGTCCGCCTTTAATAGTGCCGTATTGGCTCTTTGATGCGGCCGAAGCAAAAAGCCTTTGGCGTTAAACTTTTTACCCAGACTCTATGTACGTGTGCCCGAAACTGGAAAAGGCGCCTAGTTGTGCTACCTGACTAAATTTTCTCAGTAGCAAAGAGGATCTTCAAAGACAGATCCCGCAATGAGAAGAGCAAAGAAAAGCGCGATAAAGGTGCCTTTATTGACTACGCTCGGTATGCATGCATGGGATATGCGAGTACGGGACAGCAAGAGTACATGCATTCATTGCAGCAGTGTAGCGAACGTCCAGCATCGTCTAACGTGCAAGCTTTATGTGCATTTATTCCGCTCTGTTTGTCGGCAACCGCTTCCCCTTGAAGTGTACCTTCGAATGCATTCATTGTGCATGCGCTCCGTCCTTGCAGCTGATCTGGGCAAAGACGATTTACGTGGGATGCGCATACGTGAAGTTCCTGCAGCCCAGCCAACCCAGCGCAGGGTCACAGGAAATTCTCGTGTGCAACTATAGTCCCGGGTGAGTTTCGAATGGTCCTCTTCCCTCGGAAGATGCGCGGTACACTGCCGACTGACTTACGCTGATGTATTGTTACTTACGGCTTTGTTCCGGTTTGTTTGGGGTTTGCTCTTGCTTTTTTTTTGTGGCCACCACTAAACGTTGTCATGACTCCATTTTTTATTAAGCCTTTTCGCTTTACGATTTTGGCCATCAAAGTTTCACCCCCGCTTCATGGTCTTTATCTCGGCTTCTTCCTACTAGCATCAAGCTTGATCACCTTCTTTCGAGTGTGCTCGTCCTCCTTTCTTATTACGTCACCGGATCATCCCTGCTTTACGTTTTGAATTTCACTTAAAACTTTCGAACATTGCGAACTCCTAACGAACCCTTAGGAATGCGACAGTGTTAAAGGTCACATTACCGTTCCTTGACAACTTCACAAGCTGCATTACTTTACGCACGCATATGTCTCGGAGCCTCTTTTCATTTTTTTGAGGAGCGGTGGTTGGCTCTTCCTCTGCCCCCCTAGCCACGTCACGCACCCTGTCACATGATTTGACGTGCCAACCACGGAGCATTGAAAACATTCCACACGCGCTGACTGCTGCGCAGCTGGCACTCCACAAACCTCTCGACTCTCCGTGTTTGATGTGATACCTCGCTCTGATTTGTTCACTGCAGTGTGACGTCACGACCTCTATCGACCAATTCTGAATTAGTGTGACAACACGTTCAGGTTTTGCTCCGATAGTGAGCTCTAAACCTGTAGCGTTAATATCCGCGTGTTCGACCATCATCCCTACTATGCAGCCGTACCGGACACTATCCGCTGTTGCCACTCAGCATAACCCCTCTGTACCCTCCCTTCTGCTATGTTCGTCTTTTGCACACTCACTTTCTTTATTTTGCTGCCCTGCTAGGTAACTAAAGGAAGGAATTAAGACTCACAACTTAGGCAGCACAACTGTTGTCGTAGGCGCTATAATCAGTGTGATTAAAGGAAGCGAGTGTTAAACAGGTTGCGGAGAACGCTGAATTTTTTGCGGATGATAACGTACTTCAAGTACCTCACAAAGTCTACTTTATCTAGACCAAATAAGTAACAGATCACGATTGTCAGAGAAGAATAAGCAGAATAAAATGCAGGGTAGCACACTAGGACGTCAGTCTTTGTTATTAACTGCGACTTACAGAAATCCCTGAAGAGTTAGGTGCCTACTTTTGGGTTTTGCCTGGAGCCTGGGCCACACAAGTAAATTAGGATAAGGGGAGCACCATGAGTGAAGGGAAACAGCAATTAAATATTTTATTGGAAGGTCTAACGGTTCAGGAAAAAATGAAGGGTGTGATTTTATAGCAGCCTTAAGCGAAAGAAGAAAGGCAGCGTCAGATACAAGCAACAAAGGCGAGATACGACCATTGCTGAATTCGAGGAGACGAAATGGATACGGGCAAGATATGGACTGCGGAGAATTGGAAACCTACTTACTGCGATTAAACAAACTTAGCGCGTTCCAATGGCAGTGAAGCTGTTTCCACTGCAAACATGAGATTTTATAAGCTGTCGCTGCCAACGGCCTTTTTGGCTTAACTGTAATGATGTAACAGCAGATTTTAAGACCCGGATTGCTGGGGCTGATCTCAAACATTATTCAATACCAAACTGTGCTCGCGGAGTTCTTTTTGCTCATGCCTTCGCGAGCTATATTTGAGCGCCGGAAACGAAACGTTTGAATTTTAAATCGTTTTCTCAGCAGTAAGTGAGTTTGGTTTATTGGGGGGTTTAACGTCCCAAACTGACTCAGGCTATGAGGGACGCCGCAGTGAAGGGGTCCGGAAATTTCGACCATGCACCTGGGGTTCCTTATCGCACAGCACACTAGCAACTAGAATTTCGCCTTCATTAAAATTCTACCACCGCGGCCGGGATCGAACCCGCATCTTTCGGGTTAGCAGCCGAGCACTATAACCACTGAACAAACGCGGCGGCTAATAAATGAGTGTTTTGTTTTGGTGCCGCACTGGCATCACTATTGTCGCAAAGAGCTAAGCAATCTGTTTTACTTAGTGCAAAACTTGTATGGCGTTCTATTCACTGTCCCTCTCAGAAGAAACGCGCAGTCTTATGCGGCAGAGACTCGAAAGGATATTTTAGGAATTATGCTGGCATAATTGTAGCGCTGAGGCAGCTTCAACACAAGCATATAAGCCCTTTTTCAGTGCTGTGTACTCTCAACCTGCTACTGCAGTTCTATGTCTTGTGCCGATGCCGGTAAAAGCGGGTCTTGGTGACGGTCGATTTCTATGAGCTCGCACGAACGTCGCCGACTGTAGTAACCCCTGTCACTTAAGCACAAGTTGCACGTGCGCTCATGCATGAAAACCAGCAATGGTTTGTGTTCTTCGCAGAGGACGGAAGACTGACCAGCCGGTCTACTTGAAAGGCGAACCCTGCACACAGTGCGGAGACCGATCATGCCACGACACGACCCTACTCTGCGTAAGGCCTCATCGCTGGCCTCTCTGTAACACAATTTTCACGGCCTACGCAGCACGCAAACGGCATCCTCCCTGTAAGGCACCCGGAATTTTTGCAGCGCTGGTGATTATGGCTCGTTTGCCGGTTGGGCGCAGTTGATGACATAACATATCAGGTAACCACACGCACGCCAAGTCGCTGCGGACCAAGCACGGGACTCAGACAACGCATCTTATTATTTCTCAGAATCATTACGCTCACTAACATGATCTAAGCAATGATTGGTTCTGAGTCATGTGCCTTACCAACGTGACCTTTCACAATCTTGCCATTAGATCTAGGAATTCGTGACGTCATCACCTAGTGGTACATATGACGTGTTTGTCGCCGCTTTATTGGTTCAATTCTGTCAGGGCCGTGGAGCCGCACGTCGGTGCATGTTTTTGTTCAGCTACAGCCAAACGCGTTGACTGAGCAGATGCGCAAGCACCGAGTCAGGCGCCAACATCCACCTGTCTAGGCTGCTGAAGTAGAAGTGCAGCGTAGAAGTCGACAACACTGTATTGTACGGTATATGAGATTAACGTCCTAAAGTGACTCATCTGCAATGAAGGATGCCATAGTGCAGGACTGCGTATTAAGATATGCCACCTGGGGTTTTTTAACATGCACTGACATCTTATACATGAACTCCAGCGCCATGTCAAGGTTATCACGCTCGTTCCGACTAAAACTTACCAAGAAATTTTTCCCAGCATGACGGTCGCTCTGTCCACAACAAACAAAACGGGGCGAAAAAGAGAAAGCCCTAGGCTGCCCAAGCTCATGTATTCATTTTAGCGTTCTTGCAAAAATAAACTGTGTTAGAGCAGTTTGGTATGCCTAGGTTTATCCTCAAGTAATCACCTTCAAATCACGTTCGAATATGCACTACTTCGGCGCCTTGCAATTCGCCTCTATCGAAATGAGGCCGCCACGGCCGGGATCAATTGAATCGCTGTTGTCGGTTTCAGCAGTCAAGCACCGAAACCACTCAGCCACCCTGGCGTGTAGTAAAGACCCAGCGCCTGCGTGCATGCGTGTGGGCGGTGTGTGTGTGTCCTTGGTATGCAGTCTAAAATTAGGAAATTTATTTTTGTGCCACTCGTTTCGACTTGCGTTACAAATGTACTACCCACGGTAAAAACGTTAGTACAGTGACCAAGAATGACAGCCGTAATCGATAAAAATGAAAATTTTCGCTGGGCTTCTACGGGTTTCGCGTATTTGAAATTTGAGCAGTGACTCACTTCTTATTTCTCAGTTCTGTGTCTCTTTACTAAGAGTCTTCCCGCAAAAACGACTGTCTGAAAGCCCTTGAGTACAGATAGGTGTACGAAAATGCTATCAAAAATATACAACAGCTGTATCTTGCCGGCACTGACCTGTATATGGGACATAAATGTGAAGGCCAAAAAAAGGTCCAGATTAAATGAAAGACAGCTCAGCGATCCATGGAAAGAAAATTGAAAGGTCTAATGTTAAGAGACCGGAAGCAGACAGAGTTGGTGAGGGAACAAACGCGAGTTAATAACATCCTAGTCGAAATCAAGACGAAGGAATAGGCTTGGACAGGGCATGAAATACAAAGGCAAGATAACCGATGGTCCTTAAGGGTAACGGAGTAAATTCCAAGAGAAGGCAAGCGTAGCAGAGGGCTGCAGAAGGTTTGGTGGGCGGATGAGATTAAGCAGTTAGCAGGCATAGCGTTGGCACAGCTGGTAAAGGACCGGGTTAATTGGAGAGACATGGAAGAGGCCTTTGCAGTGCCGTGGGTGCAGTCAGGCTGATGATGATGAGCAAAAATATGCCCAGATAGGTGTAAATAGCTTGTTATTAGCGCACGTCATACATAAAGAGGTTTTATTTACGCCGTCTAGACGGAGTATCACATTAAATTTCCTATTCATGGCTAGTGTTTAGGATTACAGGGAAGTAAAACTTTTACTCTCCACAGAAAAAGAACAGGAACACGTGCCATGTTTATGTATCCTCCTTCCGTGTTTATCCTTGGAGTCATGCCAGAGCGGGAAGCTGGCAGAAATCTGCACGGGCAGTCATCTACCCACATTGGGCGACTGTGCGGTTCTCACGTGACTCAGCGTCATGGGTTTTTTTGCCGTCTGCAAGTGTGCCGGCGGCGTAGGCGGAAGTGGCAGAAGTCGTCTGCTTGTGCTTTGCGAGATCGTGTGATCGGCGTCATCGTACAGTTTTGTGCATGTTGATGCTGATATTTTTGTAAGTTTGCCAGCCTCAGCCTCTGACCTATTTGGAGGGAAACTGCGCATGGAGCTTGCATATTGTTTTAAGGATTGTCCTGTAGTAATTCTGCAAGTGGTACGTATTTGGTTCGGCCACGCAACATGAAAACCTGTAATCCTCTGCGCCGAGATTAATGAATCGAAATCCGTGAACTCCGGGTTGACTCCGAAGCGTGTCGGCGGAACCATCAAAGCACCCGAGCATTCTGGGACGCTCGCCTTGGCGCGTTTGGAGTTTGGCGCTTTCGTTGCAGATAACAGATGGCGGCACCGCCGCCCTTCGGCGTCTGTCTGCCGTGGGCTATCTTTGATTCCTTTTTTTTAAATTGGTTTTGGGGGGAAAGGAAATGGCACAGTATCTGTCTCATATATCGTTGGACACCTGAACCGCGCCGTAAGGGAAGGGTAAAGGAGGGAGTGAAAGAAGAAAGGAAGAGAGAGGTGCCGTAGTGGAGGGCTCCGGAATAATTTCGACCACCTGGGGATCTTTAACGTGCACTGACATCGCACAGCACACGGGCGCCTTAGCGTTTTTCCTCCATAAAAACGCAGCCGCCGCGGTCGGGTTCGAACCCGGGAACTCCGGATCAGTAGTCGAGCGCCCTAACCACTGAGCCACCGCGGCGGGGTGTTCCTCTATCTCGGCGCGGATGATTACAGGTTTGCATCATGCGCACGCGAACCAGGCAAAGTCCGTTTTTAAAGTTACTTCAAGGAAACAAATCTACCCTAATACTTAAGCTCTGTGCGGATTTCAACAATGAACGAGACAGAAATCGTGACGACAAGAAAGTTAGTCTCTATGATGCACAATAGTGTAGAGGAAGCTATTTCACCTTACGAGCGCTGCCAGAAGTTAAGTGAAACTTTATTTTCATAGGCGTGCACCTCGCTGTAGCTTATTAAAAATAAGCATTAATAAGCTGAAAAAAAGAACACATCAGGAGGTAATCTGGCACGGCTGTGTTTGCTTTCATCTTCATGTGTTTAAAGGTTGACTTAACATAATACGGACTGTTGCGTAGCTGGGAGAAAATCGAAAAAAATTGTTCAGCATGACCGCTCGCTTGTTCGGGCTCAAATTTCTTACTGAAGTGGAATTTGGTCGTCAGATTTTTTTTTTTAACGCGAAAGTATTACTACCTTATGCCGGCTAAAAGGTGTCCACAAAATGTGGAAGCAAAATGTAAAATGTGTCGAAATCTGAGAGCTAGAGATCTGAGAGCTACTGCGCCCCTTCCTTTCGTCGAAAATTTTGCACTCCCTTTCGCAATTCTCCACGTAAGCATGTATAAGTTCCCTCAGAATTTTATCGTTTGCGTTGGGTACATGCCCGATTCGGTCACGGTTATTTGAAGATCTCCAACGTCTAATTTGATGGCGTACTGTCGGCCGCAAAAGCTTGCGGGATATGCGATGCGTGGCGGAGAGAAGCAAAACTGGATTGCTGCTCCATCTGCCGTCAGAGAGCGCGGTGTCGAGGCTCATGGAACTCCTGCTGCGACAGTACTGGGACTTAACGTAATTGGGTGGCACGGCAGTAATACCTACCCGCTCATTGACGGCAGATGGCTCAGCCACGCATCACAGATGCCCGAAACTTTTGTGGCCGACAGTACAAAAACAGCAAGCTTTCACAGTAATGGTGAAACAGCAGCGCCATCTGTGTCTACCGGGGGAAAGAGCGCCATGAGTTAGCTATCGTTGAGGCTGCGGCGGAACCCAAGAGGGAGGAAGTGCTTTGCGTGGTTGGTCTGAAAATACTTGCTTACCCTTACCGCGAACCAACCTATTCGGTTCGAATTCTGTTCGAATGCCGAACCAAATAGGTTGGTATAGCAGGCACTGAAAGCCCGCACACTCATTGAATAAGAAAATAAGGGCTTTTGGTGTTTGAGGTGGAGACGCTTCCACTCCACCACGATGGCTCAAGGTTGAATCGTGAATAATTAAAAGCGCATCTAGTGAATGCACGGGTTTCGTATATTAACTCTTCCGATCCATAAGTCTCAGCGCTTTCGTTACGTATATCCTGGCCTAACAGAGCTAGGCCATCAGCAATTTTTTCTGCTCCGTTTCGGTCTTTAGGAAACGTTCGAACCAACTCGACCTATTTCATATGGCATTTAAAAGGAAAGCCCTAATGTATTCTTGATTTTCTGTTAAAGGCAGCTACATTGCCTATATGCTTCATTTTTTCTTCACATGGACGGAGCAAATATATCCGCACATGCACTTCACAGTGTTACATCGACCATTCAGGCTCCAGCTGGCGTTGGTTCTTGTTTACACTGTAGTGTAAGAAAGGAATTACTCACCAGAAGAAAAAGAAAAGACACAATGACATTAGCAAAGGTTTTTTTACCGGACATTTCTTTGGATATAAGGGTAAAAAGGCTAATCCACAAAAAAGGGCAAATAAGTATTTTTTATAGCTTGTCGTCCTGTAAATGCAGTGCCTCAAGCCCACATGCACACTGGAAGCATGTCAAGTAACTGATAATTAATAGAACAATTAGCTTGCTGCCTGTTACATAAGGTATGGTGCAGTATGCTGATTACGAACAGCTGGTATCACCGAATGCGGTGAGTTCCAACTTGGCGCTCGTGGCGCAATTTGTCCACTTAGTGTCTGCTTCAAAGTTGAAGGTGAAATAGAATATTTGATTATGGGCAAAAATAGCACTTTTAATAGACTGGCATTCCACAGTGTTGTTGATTCCATAGCTGCTCAATGTATGATCTGTTCCAGCAAAACGCCGTTATTCTGTTAAATTGGGACAACTAATATATCTGTAGCACATTCTAGCACCGCTTGTTTCAATAATATTTTTCTTAGAACTTTCGGGTGGCACGGAAGTAATACGTACCCGACTAGTATTTTTTCACTGTTAGCTTTCTTTTCCCTTCCTGATTTAAAAATCGGCATGCTTTGAGGGACACATTTATTAAGCTATTGTCGTGACTACCCTCAAGCAATTGCATTAAGACAAAAAGTTAAGTGACTGGATGTTAATAAAGAATTAAGTTTCTTAGATATACTGGAAGACTGACCGCATAATGAATGACGACCGTATGCCATGTGGGTCGATGCCGCATGCGCAGGCGAGGACACGGTTGTAGCCGTCACGAACCCCTTCCCCTAACCGATTGGCACTCTTCACATATCCCCGCTGCCACTTCGGAGGAGGCTGAAGAGGCCACCATTGCCCTAGCCGTCACGCGCATGGATGCCCGGTATATTCTGTAAGACTTTCTGACGGGCTAGCTGGTACATATTCATTTCTGAAGGCTGTGCTCTAACAAAACGTTCACAAGAAAAAAGGAGGACAGACTTTGCGCTTCTTTCCTGTCGTCTGTCCTCCTTTTTTCCTGTAAACGTTTATTTAGCGCAAAGCCTTCAGAAAGATAAATACGGTCAGACTCTAAAACTGCCATACTAATTTTTTCTCGCGGGAGAGTTCATGTCCCTGCATTTCGCATACTGAACTTCTCTCGCCGCACACCCGACCCACCACATGGAGCTCATATGGGTGCCTGCCCACTCCGGGAATCCCGGAAACGATGCTGCCAACGTTTCAGCTCGATGTTCTTTCAACCGGACACCGGCGGCCTCCGATCTAGGGTTCTCACGGGAGCGCATGCATTAATTCAGTGAACTGACGCAGGCCTGCAAAGCCGAGCGTCGGCTCAACCCCCAACCCCATCCCTCCCTCGACAATTATCACCAGACACTGAAGGCGGCTCTAAACACGCACCTTACCCTTTACTTATATACGCTCGCGCTATCACCAAGTTCCCGCAAACTCGTCCTGTACCCTGTGCCACCACCCCAGAGCCACTCTCGACCACATTCCTTTCCTCTGCCCGGCGGATCCTCCCCCGCGGGGCCTCAAGCACCTTACCACTTGGGAGGCTTGGGAGACTCTACTGAGCTCAGAGGACCCGACCAAGCTAGCCATAGCCGCAGGCCAGGCTGCCAGTGTCATGAGCCTCCCGGACATGAACGTTTTAAGTGCAGTGGGGCCTTGCAGTGGCCCAAGCACCAGCGTGTCCTAAACTCCCCAGTTCCAAATGCAGTTTTGACCAAAACCGTAAGCTTCAGGGCCTAGAAAGCAGGTCTTGGAGGAATAATCTCGGTTTTTTACCGCCCTCCCAGTGGTGATGAGAATGCTTTCCTGGAACGTCTGGACTCCCTCTTTCATTTCATTGATGATAAGAAGTATAACATTGTATGGGGCGGTGATTTTAACATTGATATGTTGTGTAATAATACTATTCAGAACAATTTTGAAATTCTTCTTTCTTCAAATGGCTGCTCAAACATAATAAGAGAACCCACTCGCATTACTTCCAACACGGCAACGTTGGTTGATCTTTTTATTACTAATTTTGATATAGCCCTTATTAAGAGTGGTGTAATCTGCTGCGACATTAGTGACCACATGGGAATTTATATGTGTAAAGAAAAACATCGTACAAAGAGGCTGTCTGATCAGCCTTATTACCGCCAAATAATCTCTGAGCATAGACTGAACACCTTCCGCAGAGAAGTAGAAAATGAGACATGGCATGACATTTGTTAAATAATGTGTCCTAATAACGCATACCACACTTCTTTACGCAAGTTTATCGCTCTGTATCAAAATAATTTCCCCCTTACGAAGGTAACAAAACGAAGAAGAATTAGGAAGCCATGGATTTCATCGTCTTTGTTGCATCGCATCGAGGTAAAAAACAAACTTTACTGGAAATTTATCGAAACGAGAGAGCCTGATGACTGGACACAGTACAAAGCTTATCGCAACCAATTAAACCGTGATATTAGAACTGCTAAGAACTGTTACTACAGTGACATCTTTGAGAGTAGTGGTGGTCGTACGGATATATTGTGGAAACAGCTTTCCAACATCATTAACCCTTCAAGTATTACCAAAACTTCTGATATTTTAACAGTTAATGGTGTTGAGATGAGTAGGTTCGACTTGGCTAATGCGTTTAATGATTCCTTCCTTGATAACTCGCGGTCCCAACATAACCCGGAAGCGATCGAATTTCTAGAACTAACAACTCGCAGAGTGTTTTTCTTACTGCAGTTGACAACGAAGAAGTTCAGTCAATCTTCAGGGAACTACACAATAGCCCATCGCGTGATGCGGACGGACTTCAAATTTCTCCTGTTAAGTATGTTATAGACATTATTTCACCCTCACTGACTCATATCTTTAATCTATGTCTTAGCACTGGTACGTTTCCCACGGAGATGCAAGTTGCTAGAGTACTGCCTGTATTTAAAAAAGGTGATCGCAATAATATCGCCAACTATAGACCAATATCCCTCCTACCAGTGTTTTCGAAAGTTCTTGAAAAAGTGGTCGCTAAACGCCTGCACCAATTTTTGGATCGCCACACTATTATTACCCGATCTCAACACGGTTTTCTGAAAGGATTTTCTACCGAAACTGCATTAGTGGCCCCAAAAAAATTATCTTAGAAAACTTTGAAGAAAAAATGATTACACTTGGGGTTTTCATAGACTATAAAAAAGCCTTCGACAGCATTAGTCATGACACTCTTGTTGCGAAAATTCAGAGATATGGTATCAGGGGCCATGTGCTAGAGCTAATTCGTTCTTACCTTTCGCACAGATATCAATATGTCGACATCAATGGATGCTCCTCGCGCATGACTCGAATCAAAACTGGCGTCCCGCAAGGGAGTATCTTAGGTCCACTTCTGTTTAATTTATACATCAATGATATTACCACTATTAATACGAATGCATACTTTATAATATACGCGGACGACACAAGCATATTCTTCAGTGGTTACAACCCCGATGATCTCATTATCCTTGCAAATAGGACGCTTTCAGCGCTTGTCCACTGGGTAAACTGTAATGCTCTACAGATAAATGTTCCGAAAACGAAAGCAATGTTCTTTCATCCGAAAGGAAAGATATTAAGTTTCTCCACACAACTCTGTTGTGCCTCGAGTAGTATAGAATTTGTTAACACCTTTAAAACATTAGGAATCTGGTTTACGGAAAAACTGCTCTGGGATACACATATTGATCATATATGCCTTAAGGTTGACGTGTAGTTGGCGTACTATACGTTATCGCCATTTTTTCTCTACCTCAATTAAACTGCTTCCGTTTAAAACCTTCTTCATGTCACATTTGCATTGCTGCAACCTAGTTTGGGGAGCTGCTACAAAGACCACTCTTCAATATATTTACCTCCTTCAAAAGAAGGCCCTAAGAATTATTTTAACCAACCTTACGATTATCCTTCCGCAGCCCTTTTTCACAATAGTAACGTGCCGAGAATATTTACTCTCTATGATATACGTCTGTCCTTGCGCTACAAACAGGAAACACGGGACAAAATTTCAACAATATCTCAAATTGCTAACCTTGAGCTCCTTGTGCCTACATACCCGCTACGCCGTCTGCGGCACTACACCCTTAACACGCCACGAACTACTACGGGATACAGATGCTTAGATATTATCTTCCCGCACTACTCAATCGTCTCTTTGATGCAGGCATTGACATCAATAAATACAGCAATGCTGACCTCCGGGCGTTCTTTCACTAAATAATTCTCTTTTTTATGGTTTGTGGTTCCTACGCATACGGTAGAAATATGCAGGCTCGTTGAATGCTTATCGTAACCCGTCAGCACGCCAATATCATGCTGTCTTCATTCATGTATGTTGAAAATTGTTCTTTTATGCGTTGTCAATGTGTTCACTGCTGTGAAATTAAGTGCTCTAATCTCTGCGCATATAGAATGTTTAAATAATGCTTTCAGTTCATGCTTTGAATTTTATATATTACTTGTTCTTTATGTTATATTCCGCGCTTAGTTTGTGCTTCCGCTGTTCATTCACAGATTGCGAATCATGCCTTAGGTTGATGTATGCCTTTCTTGTTTGCACGTGACCAATGGCGCCACTGTTGCTTGATGTTATGGGCCTCGGGAGCTTGTCAAGCTACGGCTTTTTTTCCCGGGGCCCACTGCTCACTGTAGCAAGAAATAAATAAACTGAACTGAACTGAGTACAGGGAGAAACTTAGTGAAAATTCATACCTCCACTTTACAGTTGCTGAAGGTCATACGGGCTGCTGTAACAGATTGCGTACGGTGACAATTCCTGCACAAGCACCCGTTTTACTTAGTTTTTCTCAGCACAGCTCACCTGTTGGCATATAACACTTCACTGCATCACAGAAATGTCTTAGAGAAAATGCATATGCCGGAGCTAAGAGCTTGATACCGGGTGCCTTGCGGTTAATGGAAATTCTCTGAAGCTTTCTATACCTGTTCCGCAGCTCGAGCCTGCTAAATCAGCTGAATGTCTATACAGTGAAGCACACCAAGAACACTGAAAAACATGTACCTAATTCTAGTCGAATAAAAGAGCGTCAGCATCCAAAACTGACAAAGTGCCCAGACGAATGCTTCTCGCAGGCCTCGCTTGTGACTAGATGCGCTTTCTGGAAGTTTTGTGTAGTGCTTGACAGAGCAGGTGATGCGCAGTGTTTTCAGTTGAACCGGTACGAATGTATTGCGCAAATCGCAATATACAGCGCGCAAATGGCCAGTGGGGTTCATAGCAGGATCGTTTATTCCACTGAAGGAAAAAGTTGCTTCATAAAAATCAGGGTTTTTAGACTATTTAAAAGCTGCTCATAGGTTCTGGGCTTTATATCTGGGCGTTTATTCATATAGCCAGCGACCACCTTTCGCCACCTCCTTCGCCGGCGCTTTGTTCCTTGTGCATTGCTTAGCCATTGGACCACAAGCTTAACACTTATGTTCAATTCCAATGGCAAATCGGGATCAAGTTTTTCTGCAGTGTTTGGAGCAGTCGTATTCCAGTGGCAAAATGGGAGGAGCGCGAGTTGTCTATTCCAATGTCAGATCCGGATCAGGTGTAGTTCCCGAATCACTCCGTGGAGCAGCGATATTTGCTCCGCCGAAATCGGCACATTCGACCGGAACCTCGTGTGACGTTTTCTATACCCCCGCGTCTGCTTCCTGTGACGACCGGCTGCGGCTACTTCCTTCCTGTCGTCGCTACGCGGTGATCCGAGCAAGATACCAAGAACGTTTTTAACCTTTTTAGATTCTTAGCGACATGCAGCGCCATCGCAGCCGAAACACGCCGTAGAAATTTTCACAAATGTATTTATCTTTCGTTTGTTTTGCGTCCGCAATAAAATAAATTAAAATTACTTCATGAATAAAAAATGCTTTTAAGACCAAAATCGTTAACTTGTTTGAACCTGCCGCGTCTTCTGACGTTAGAAAACTCGTACTCGCTAAGACTAGCAGCTCTATAAATGTGGACGCGATGTGTAAATTTGAAACGTTTTATCGCTAAAATATTTGTGGTGCGGGCGTTTTATGACAAACCGAAAGCTTCATGCGTCTTTTGTTTGCACTAAATGTGAGGTACAGAGTGGCGGCAAGGATGAATCGGTGGTGAAGCGAAAGGCCCCGCTTCGACGGCCGCCGCCATGTTGCTTGAACGCGGAGCTCTTCTTGTGCGGGAGCGCACGGATTCCAGTTGCAGGCTGGGAGGAAGAGATCTCCGCCGGAGCTACGCGCTCCGTTCGTGATTCGGTGGAGTGCTCGTGATCCTCCATTGGAATTCAACATTACGGTAGCCTAAAGCGCTGCCCGGAGCTGCCTGCGCTCTGCTAGCGCCTTCTGCGTTTCGTGCCGCCAACTTGCATTTGACGTTGTCTTCACATGTCCGCGCTAGCACAGCAATATCGCCCAGAAATTAATGCGTTTGGTTCTCGTTCAGTGCATGTGCCTTCGCATCCACACTAAAACATTATTTCAGGCCGCGTGAGACTGCAAGCTGTTTGAAGCATGCCGCTGTGATTAATTTCCTACATTCTAAGTAGTATTCCATGCAGTATTTTATCCTGACCGCAAAATTAATCCACGGCTTCTCCGTTCCCTTGGTGCCGGAAGGAAACTTGAGTGTAAATTGAGCAGCGGACAATTTGAGGCCCCTCAAAATATTGTTAGTTAAGATGGCACATTCTCGCCTTGCATCTGAGGATAGTCCGATAAGAAGGCTTTATGCCCCCTGCCCATGCCCCCCAGGCTCACTAATGCAAAAATACAGATCGGACCAACCACACTTTTTGTCTCTCCTAAGATTCCAACTTTGCTTTCACTTCCTCCAAACAATCGGCACTAGCGCTTTCTGGGTTGGCACTGGTGCAAGCATAGACTTCAAAAGGCTCTCATATATTTGAGCTTGCGGACCTCCTGCAGCCGCGTATCCGACAGTGAGCAGAGCACTTCCTCCCACCGACCTACACAACTCTTGCTTTTCGACCGCAACCGCTGATGACAGCACCATGCGCTGCTGCTCTGTATCATTTTCTACAATTGTTAAAATCAACTCCAGCAGCTTTACTTGCTGCTCTGACGCCGTCTGTGAAGGGGCGTTAGTGCGGAGCCTTGCCTTCGACTGAGGTTCTTCTAAATAATGGCCTGCAGTCTTTGCAACGATGGCAATGCGCGCCGCTAACTTTCCCGGATAATTAATTAGTCTGCATTTGCCAGGCTCCCCCAACCTTTTTGACCAACGTACTGTAATTCGCAGTGCAAGAGATCAGTGAAGCCCTAAAGGATTAGATCTGCCGGAGCCGAGAAGTCTGTAAGCCGTGCTTCATTCAGATAGTGAACTGCAAATGCTGAAGCTATCACTGTGAATCTGTTGGGAGTGCGATACTTATGTGGTTTAATATGCTTCCATCGATAGCATTTTGGATTCCTTGGGGTTGCATTTGCCAGGCTCCCCCAACCTTTTTGACCAACGTACTGTAATTCGCAGTGCAAGAGATCAGTGAAGCCCTAAAGAATTAGATCTGCCGGAGCCGAGAAGTCTGTAAGCCGTGCTTCATTCAGATAGTGAACTGCAAATGCTGAAGCTATCACTGTGAATCTGTTGGGAGTGCGATACTTATGTGGTTTAATATGCTTCCATCGATAGCATTTTGGATTCCTTGGGGTTGGTTTTACTGTTTGCCACTGATATTTATTTTCATCTATTTTTGTTCTTCTTCTTACCTTTGCGTCTAACCACGTGGCACATGTCTTCCCCTGCATAAAAATAGAAAATCTTCTCCACCTAGTAAGAAGTCGTCAGTTCGCGCTCTGTGTGTCAGTATGTTGGTTCCGTGTTCATGCCGTAAAATGCACAGCGCGTTGTAAGCGCCAGGTTCCTAATAGGGTTGGTACACGAACCGTTCTTCCGCCTCGGCACTGCAGAAAGGCGACAACATTGTGCCAAGGGAACAGTCCACTGGGGAGGACGGTTCAGAGCTAGCGGCCTTTGGCATCATCGCTGCAGTCATCGCCCTTGTGGCGGCCATTGCGGGCTTGGTCTCAATGCATCGGGCTGCAAGCGATGCCGCCACCATCGCGGGCGCCGCCGGAGCCGCCGGGCCTGAGGTAGCCGCCGGAGGAGCCGAAGGCTTCCCACTGAGTGGGGTTGCCGGTGACGAAATCGCGGCTGCATCGCCGAACGGAGGCGCCGGAGACAAAAGCGGCGAAGGAGCCACCAAGGAAGGCACCAAGGAGGGCTCCAAGGAGTCCCACAAGTCAGACATCCCCGAGGATGCGGGAAGCCAGGAGGCGATCATCTCCAAGGCCGACTGATGACGTTCCGCGTCTCGTTGCGCGCAAGCGCTGCTCTGCTCGTGGCGGGAGCTTGCGGGTCACTTCACGCTGGTCACTAGGGCAATGCGTAAAAACAAAAATGAATTACGCGATCTTTACGCTATGTTACATAAATCGCTAAAACAACCGATGGATGAGTAGACAACTGTAGCACCTCGTTTTATCGGGATGGTCACCTAGGAACTGTTTCTAGCATGCTGCTCCCTTTACATTTCAGCCAATCCTTTTATCGCTTTCTAGTTGCTTCAACTTATTGAAAAGTGAAGATTCTTCGGCATTTTCTAACCACTAGTGCATCTCTGTTCTCCCGGGCGTCCTCGTGCACCGAGCACTTGAGGGCCTTATATTGAAAAAGAGTATTTTCTATTTTTTTTCTTCCTTCCATGTTCGAACAGGAAATTTCCTGCCTGTGAAATTTTTTACCTGACCATTTCGTCACCTACCACAGAAAAAAAGCTAACACACAGCGCCCCTGGTGCCGTCAGTTTCTAACATCTTCTGTCACCTCGGTGTCATACTTTCATCGTATCGCATTGCTAGGCAGAATCTGGGCTTAGTGTCCCGAAGCGACTAGTGGGCTATGAGTGTTGCGGTAGCGGAGAGCTGCGGATTCGTTTACACCACTTAAGGTTCTAAACATGCACTTAGTTCACGCAACCAAAAGGCTTTTTTGCATTGCGCCTCCTTAAAATGCAGATGCCGCGGCTGGGATGCGATTCCGCGAATTTGTGCTTATCAGCCGAACGCCAAAAACACGGCGATCATGGCGGGTCCTATTGGCTCGTGTATCATACCCGGCGTCTATACGCACACGCAGGCCAACTTGTTCGCGGCATCCGTTGTGCGCATGCAAGCTGTGCATACAGTGTTTGCACCTCCTCTCCCTATCACAAACTGTCGCCTTTGCAACGGAATCGTGGCATTAAGCGTGCCTTTTGCCCCTTCACCTTTGTTAACTGAAGCCCCTCTAATTCGAGCCTCCTAATTAACTCGAGACGCGATACAGTTGATACACAAGTTTTTAGTGTAGCGCGTTCTTTTTCCCCGCGGCACCTGGCTTTGCAGAAATAGGGCTGCCGCTTACCAATGTTGCCAAAAAAGCGAGCACCGCTATTTATAGCGACTTTCCATAGATGGGCGGGCTTCCAAAGCTTCTGGGCTTTCCTCTAGGACTCGCTAGCATACGCAAGGTGCTGCTTCAACGAGATAGAGATTTTTTTTCTTAACTCTGAGCTTCCTTTCAAATCACCTCCGAAGTTAGCGGTACCAAATACGCAAACTTTAAAACTTGTAATAACGATGTTCTGAGCGCGGCAGCCGCATAGCTTCCAAATTCGGTGACGAGGAGGGGAGCGTGGCGGGTCTGTGAACATTTTTCTAGCCACAATCCGATGCGAGTACCCGCCGCGTCTTCCTGTGACGGTGCTTTGGTCTTGGTTCAGCAGCGTCCCTGGCATAAATCATAATGCCGTATGGCCCTGAGGGTATTTCAAATAAATAAATAATACGAAAAAGCGTGACAGCTGGCTGCAACGCAAGGCTGCTTCGCGGAAGGCCTCTCATTACGTTTCACCCTAGCGGTGACAGCATATAATTTGTTGTTTATGAATTAAGGATGTCGCGCAGCAGTCAATAAAAAAGTACAGAAGACGTAGGCGCAGGATCAACAACGAAACACAAACGCTCGAGAGCAGCTATGAACTGTATAATTCCTATGAAATTAAAAAAAGAACTTTCAATCGCTCCGGTCAATAAATTAAATCTAAACCAACTAGCCTTCACTCAGTGCCTACTTAGATGGTCTTTTCATTTCTCGTCGGTCAAATCGATGGACATGACGAGTTGCGACCCCACGGTTTCCCGAGCTCGGCCCACCAACGCCTAGTCATTCGCGGCGGTTGGCTGCGTCAGAGGAAAATAGAGTTTCTGGTGACTTTGCCGATGACCAGCGCTTTGCAAAACCTTTCTGTCGTCTTGTTTTGCCTTCATGTTTGGAGGCTAGGCACAGAACACCTAAGACTGGATACTTCGTGGAAAGTAGCCTACCTTAGTAACATTGCATTTCATTATGGCATTGTCGTGCGGCTGGCGTGGCAGAGACTTGATTTATACTTCCTGTCGTGATCCATTCTTGGTCTCCGTGTTCGGCGGCTGACACCACTGCCCAGGAAATCTATCGGTATCACGAAATTTTCGGCACCCTCGAAGGAGTCCAATAGCACTCTGAAGAGGACCGAAGAAACAGACGCAAACCGCAGAAAACTTTCGCAAATACGATGTCATTCATAGTGTAGTGACAGAGAAACCAACTGGAATTATCTCATCCTTTCTAGTAGTAAAATCTCGTGACGTCTACTCTAGGCAACGCTCACAAATTTACTAAGATTAGAGTTCACTGACAAACTGTACAAAGGTTAAGGTATCGGAAGAGCCGCCTTTCAGTAACGCCACATCCATGAACCCCTAACCAAGGCAAGAATTCTCAATCTCTCTGGCAGTCCAGGCATCAAAATTTCCCTGAAGACAAAGGAATCCCGAAAAAACTCAATCATAAGCTTTCAGTCTAGTTTACTATAGATGCTGTTGAAACTGTATACCAATGTTCACATCAGACCTCACATCCAAACCACCGCGGCTGCTTCCAAAGTTCGGAAAGTGCAGACAGGGGTCACAGTCTGCAGGGCAGTCTGCGTGCAGTTGCCATCAACGTAGAAATAGTAGTATGACGTGCCAGGAAACCAGGAAGCGGCTTACTTTTTCGGAAGAGCATACACCGAGGGAGCGCTAAGGACGTAGCGTCTCTAGGGTTTTCGGTTCCTAACTCGGCCATACAGAGAGCCATGTGCAATGTCTTCCGTGTCTCCGGTGGAAGCAGCTAGGGCTGCTCCCCAATCTCCTAGAGAAGGCTTAAAGGTATTTAGGTCGCAGGGCTCCAAGGCCTCTCCACACGGCAAGTCTATGTCACGAGACAGCGTTCATCCGTTGCCTTGGATGAGGCTTTCAGCATTACTCCAATCGGGACTCACTGGAGAGCGTCAAGAATCGCAAGACCCAGATTACTGGTTCAAGGGAAGGTTCTCCGAATAGTCCCGAGACACTGCGTATAAAACCAAACAATAAAATTTGTAATTTATTTAGAACCTGGTCACCAGTTGCTGTGCCTGCACGAGACACTGCAACCTCTCCAACGCACAGCCCGCCAAACCCAACCTAAAAGCAAAGTGGAAACTATCGCCGACATGACTCTTAGTTACAAAAAGATAACAGTATGCTCACATACCTTTATTCTCAAGGCAAAGGTAATATTAGTGATCTAGATAGTCTCGTGGAAAAAATAGCAGGTTTTTATCAGGCAGTCGGAGACTTTAGTCCATACATTACATACTGGGGAGGCCATGCAAGTAACACATAGTAAATTTATTTTGTCAGAGAGTTGTGGTGGGATCGTCAGTTTGTGCTTGACGCGTGACGTCAGGAGCCAGCGGAAGTTGCGACTGTGACAGTGGATCTGCGGTCATGCGACGCAGGTGTATAAAAGCGGAGCACGATCATAAAAGAGGGGCTTTTTTTCGTCACCTGGGAACACAGTGTCTGGACTGCTTCCTCTGTCAGCGCTCAGGCGCGCGTTAGGCTACGCCCCTCGGCTTAACGCGACAAGAGTAGTACCTGCTTATTGAATGAAAATGAAGCTACCTATTCCCCTTAGCTGAAGGAAAGGTAGCTGCCACGATTTAGGTTTTCTATAATTTTGTTGCCAATTTCAAAAGTAATACTTTACAGCCTCCTTCCAGGTATCATTTGTGTGCCAAAATAATCCCAATAAACCCACAGTGAAGCGAGATTAGCCTAGGTCTGCTCTTAAAAAATTTAAAATAGTTTAATGCAACGGTGAGAGCTTGAAGTGAGATTCCTGATAAACAAGGGTACTGCTGGCAATAGAGGAATTCCAGAGCATAAACAACAGGGCAGCAATCATAGTAATAAAGCTTATTAAGATGGACAAATTGAAGCTTGTATAAACTAATGCATCCACATCCAGTCTTAATGAGGAGGCAGCCGAAATCTTCAGTGCCAACGTGGGGATCGGCAGTCATTAGAGCAAAAATGCAATACACTTTCCTGATGGGCTACTTTAATGCCAAGGTTGGAAAGAAGCAGGTAGGCGCCCAGGCCGCGCGAGATTACGGCACGGGTTCGGGAATAGCAGGAGAAATTGATTGGTAGAATATGAGAACTGAAATAATTTACTGGTTATGATTACCTTCCTTCGTAAATGGCGTAGCCTGAAGTGGACTAAGAAGAGCACGAATTGCGAGACAAAACATAAAACAGCCTTCGTATCCTCCACGCACCCTGGCGTAGTCAAACATGTGAATGTGCTCGGATAGGTGATATGTAGTGCGCAAAGGATAAAGAGGTTGGTATTAAAACTAAACTTTGAGAATGGAAGGAACTACTAAGAATGGAGCTCATCAACGAGTAAACGTAAGAGGGAAAGTAGAGGAACTGATAATATCTCTGACGAACAGGTATTCCGGTGCAGAAGATGATCACCTTATATATCAGAAGATGAATGATAATCTCTCAATTAATATTAGGGAGAGTGCATTACAAAATGGAGTTTGTGCAGCTGGACAGTGTACTTTTCAAGCTCTTTTAGAAGACGGTATTCAAGCTGTCGTGCTTCTAACTGAGCCAATAAGTTGAAGGTAAATGACATGAGGAAGAACAATATGCAGAGGATAAAGCGGGCTTCAAGGAATGCAGGTAGGCAAAATGTGGTCAAAAGGAACATAGCAATCTGGAAAAACTAAATGTACGCGCTAAGAGGGAATCTTAGCACTTACAAAAGTTTTTACATATGTGGATAAAAGAGTTAAAATTGGCGAATAATTCTAAGCAGAGCTCTACAATAGCCGGAATAATCAGTATGCAGCGTGCTGTATGCAGGAATTGAACTTCTCGTTCGTAACGAAGGATGAAGTAACGAAACTTCCAAAGGGGAAAAGCAGCCGGTGACGCTCAGATAACTGCAGAATTGTTGAAGGACGATGGGCACATTGTACTAAAATGACTTGGCACCTTGTGTACGCCGTGCTTCATGATCTCGATCCTAAAGAAATCTCGGAAGGACGCTAAAATCATTAAAATCTATAAAAGGGGCGTCGAGGACAGGACTTCAAAAAATTGACAGATTTTCAAAAGGTATTCGCGAAGGTGACTGCAAATCAAATTAGATCAACGTTAGATTTACATAAACTAAAGGACCAGGTCCTCATTCGGAAAGGCTATTACAATATTGCAATATTCATGCCATCAATAGAGAAAGCAGCAGAGTATAAGCACCCTGTATTTATAGCCCTCATGGATTGCGGCAAAGCGTCTGACACAACCAAGACCTCAACAATCATGTAGGCAATGCTTAACCAGGACGACGAAGGGGCGTATGCGAATGTTCTATCAAATTTATACAGCGTTTAAACAAAGGCTATTCGCCTTCACAGGGAAAGTGACAAATACCGATAAGGTAGAGTCAGGCAAGGACACATCTTTCCGGTAGTTTCTACATATCATATAAGCCTCTCGTTTATAGTAGGAATCCAGAGAACTTGATTGAGAATAATTAGGGGTCGAATTTAATGAAGAATTCCTTGGTGGTCTATGGTTCGCTGGTGACATCGGCTGCTATGTAAGTCAGGGGATGAATTGCAAAGACTCATCAAGGACCTTGATACGCAGAGCAGAACGGTGGTTGTAAAAACTGATATGCAGAAAACTAAAGATATATTGAATCTTGTCGGAAAGAAACAGTAGTTTCTGATATGCAGTGAATTGTTCTAACAGGTGAGGGAATACATGTAATTTCGGCAGGTATTTACCGCAGATCCGCATTTTGAGAGTGTAATTACTGAAGGAATAAGAAAGGGATGGAGCGCATCTACTCGGTACTCTTATCGTTACTGCCAGCTCACATGCATCTCCCAAGAGGAAAGTATATAACAGCTGAATCTTACCGGTACTCACGTATGGGGCAGAAAGCAAGCAGCTAGCTGCGGAAAAGAAAATGATAGCCGGAACGTTCAAAAGACAGGAAGGGAGCAGAGTCAGTCTGGAAATAAATGGAAGCTAATGATATCTTAGCTGAAATCAAGAAGCCTAGGAATGGCCTGTACAGCGAGAACAGGGTAACCTTTGGTTCTTAAAGATAACGCAGGTGATTCCAAGAGAAGACATGCGTAGCCGCAAAGACAGGACGTCAAATGTCGGATTATATTAGGACGTTTAGGGCCTGTTGTGGCCGCGGGTGGCCAAGGAACAGTGTTAATTTGAGTGATATGGAAGAGGTCTATGTGCTGCGCTAGACGCAGTCCGGCTAGTGATGACGATGATAAAAATATTTAGTTAACTGGGCTGTCTCCATATTAAACGCTACCCTAGATTTATAGTTTCTAGTATCGTAAAAAACTTGCATTGACGAGTTGAATGGCATGACCGCAGCCTGCGTTTCTCATGGCAGCCGGGATAAACATTCCTGAATCATCGCATATCGTGTCTCATAGAATAAAACTATCCTGTACAAGAAAGTTTGGTATAGCCGAACAACTCCAGAACATGGCTTGGCTTATTTTCTGCCATTATCCTACTCGGAAAAACTTACTATCCAACAGGCTAGGGTAGGAAGCTAGGTACGCTCGATGAAAGACCAAGGAATGATCACAGAACGCATCCTCATTTAACAGCTAACTCTCTTCTAAACGTAGGTGGGAATAGTTTGGAATATTTCATGGCGACGACACACTATACCGAAACCCACACAAGGTACGGTTACAACAATAGAAGCATACGCCAAAATTTTAATTGTGTACGTTTCCGCGCTCTTAAAATCTTTGAATTTTACATAGAACTTCAAGAAACACAGCGAAACGTCTGAGATACAAAACCAATTTACTGGCAAGCACTTGCAAGAGTACAATCGCCTAATTACCTGAGCAGAATTAAACAAAGCACTCTCTTCAGTTAAGCAAACGGCTCCTGGTCCAGACCAAATACACCATGCTCTGCCTGTGCGCCTCTCTTAACTGGCGATTCTTATTCTCCTTAAACTGCTCACTTCAATCCCGGTTGCACGAAAAATACCGGAGCCATATAAAGCGCCCACTGTTGTGCCTTTTTTTTTAAACGCACGCACACAACCGACTTTTCCCAACTGCTACAGAACGGTTGCGTTCACAAGGTGTCTGCAAAAATCATTGGAGGGTATTTTGGACATTAGGTTAACATTTCTCTTAGGATACGTCAGCTCCTTGATAGGAGATGTATGTTTGACATACCCCTTCTTCTAACATCACTGGGGTCATGCCGTGAAGCCAGTTAAGGATAAAGACGTCGGCTTTATGCGGAAAAATTTAACTAGCAGGCAGCCGTGTGTACTATCGACGACAAAAGAATTCACGGACCGCGTTCTATTTGCTGTTCATGTTTAATTGTCAGTATCACGTCTATTTGTACCTCAGTCATAGGGCGCTCAAATATACCCGCGGCTTTCAAGCGTCTGTGAGAAGCAACCCAGACGGACCCAGACGACTGGCTGCCATTGCCTGCGATATGCTGTGATATGCAGCTAAGGTCCCCAACCACCCAATAGTCGGGTCGCTTCCCACGGACGCTTGAAAGCCGCGGGTATACGTCAGTGACCAATGACACAGGACAAAACGAAAGAATGGACAACGTACTGGTGTGGAATACAGCCCCAGGTCACATGAGCAGCAGCTTATGCCTATAGCCTGATTATGAGTCGGTGGCTCCAGACCACTTTTGTAAAGGCGAAATTCGGACTAACGCGCTCTGTTTTGTAGTATTTAAATGACGTACCAATTTCAAATTGCGGCAGAATTTCTCCTGTATTAGTTTTCGCGTGTCATGGACACTTGTCCGCGTCAGTGCGTCAGTGCAGGCTTAACAAAGACTCTTCAACCGACCGCTTGGGCCGCCTTGTAACTCAGGTAAAGAAGCTTTTTTTACACATACAGTACTTCCATACAGTTATTTTTTTTAAATAGAGAAGACCATTGACAGGACCTGGAAATCAAGAATGCCGCGCGACCTACATGACCTACAATTTCGTGGCAGAACGATAAATTAGCTCAGGGACTTCTTTCCAAACCTAACGTTCCAAGTACTGCCAGGAAGAGCACTTTCTCTGCGATTTAGCGTGGAAAATGGGGAGCCGCAAGGATGTATCTTGAGCACAACTTCGCCATTGTTAAGCTGAATACCTTAACAACAACAATACCACAGCTTATCATGCATTCATTTATCGTTGATGACCTTGAATTCGCCAGTACATCTACGTGCGTATAATCTTGCGAAAGATAAATACAGCGCACAAAAACTCTTAGGTGTTCCCCGGTGGCTTGTTTGAATGCGTTCGCAGCCAAGCGTCCGTTGTATGCAAGGTTGACGTACTAAAGTTCTCTGTATCCGAGGTCAGCACATTAAGTTCCTTACATCCGAGGTCCAGACACGAAAATTACTTCTATCCCAGGTGGAATACTTCAGTTCCTTATAGCCGTGTTAACAAAGGAAAGTTTGTTATATCCGCGGTTATTACAATATTGTTCGTTATATCCGACGTAGTATACGTAGCTTGTATAGGTAGTATACTAGGTTCGTGCGCAGCCCGGTGTGCAGGTTGCCAGCTGTCTACCTTGGAAGGCGGGTCACCTGGCACTGGCTACTGAAAGAAGGCGGTCGCCATTTTATCTTGCACAGATTTTTCTAGTGCTAACGTAATTATAAATACCCTTCTAAATTAGGCTGAAAAAAATGGTTTTAAATTTCTCCATGAAAAAGAGAAAAGAGACGTGGTGTAGTTCTTACCTCAATGACGTATACAGGAGGACCTCACATTATATCCAAACGAAACACAATTAGCCGTTAAACGCGAACCCAAATTTCTTGGAGAAATTTTCGAAAAGAAACTAGCGCTCGTACCCCACATAAATCGGCAAAAAGCAATAGCTTCCCAAGCTCTGAATATATTGAAAGTACCTTTGCGAAAACGTTGGTGGCCTAATAGAGCGTACCTTTTACGCGTATTTAGGCCGTCGCTCGTTTTTACACAATGTGTGCGTAATCGATTTATCAGCGAGACAATCGAACATAAAATGGTTAGACTTTGTACACAGACGAGCTCTCCACTTTTCATGCTGTTGGTCTAGTTGGTCTCTCGCACTAGCATGAGCCAGCGCAAAAAAAAATTGAACGGGGAAGACGAAGCTCAAAGGACGGACGACACGAACGTACGAATTGCATAGGAACGCTGCATTAGCGCTTCATCGAAGTATGAAAGGTTTTCGTCTTTTAACAGGTCCATACAGAACAATGACACTACCTAGCTTGCTTGTAAAGGCCGGCGAACCAACTCTGAAACACAAAAGAAGTATACTAACTTGCGCATAGATTATTGGAATGAGGTCATAAGAGTGGTACGTTGGTCATGTTGGTTTTGTAGCGATAGCTACATTACGGTAGCATTTCGAGTCTTCAGCGTGGCGGCGCCGCCACCCCGTGGCTGCGGTGGCTGCGCCGCCACGCTCACACATGTTTGGTCACACATGTTTGGTGTGGAGCAGCTGCCGGCAGAGCGGCGCCGTGGTTGATCACGTGGCTTGTCACGTGGTTGGCCACGTGACCGAGTTCCACTCGGCCAGCTGCAGCTATCGCGTCACTCCAGGTTTAACCAGAGCTAAACCACCGCAATTTTTTTTTCTGTCGTCCCGTCTTAATAGTGTTCCCAGTACAACAGAATAATCTCGCTGCCAAATTCCCACAAACTGTCTAGAGTGACCTCAAGTGACCAGGACACTGCTAATGCTTTAAGAGATTTACCACAAACTCAGCACACTGAGCACTGAGCACATTACCTGATACTGCATATTTTCGGCCCAATACCTCCAATATAAACTTCCCTCCATTCTAAACCTTCCTCTCTTGTAAACCTTCAATCTCCCTTCCACACATTAAATAAGAAACAAACCTCACAGAAGCATAGCCTACAACAATACCTAACACAATGAATAATACGGTGGCTATTTGATCTTAAATTGTATTTTCCCATTGAAAGCGCAGTAGTACAAAACGACCAGCAACAAGGGTGGGTCCTTAGTACGGGATAGAATTGGAAGAGGCTGCGTCCCAGGCCCTTGCGACCAGCCACTTTCGGCTGTCCGAGACCTAGTGCAACAAAGCGGCCTTTCATTGCGCGGGTGCGGAGATTGGGGAGTGGTCACAAGTCTGGATTTTGTTGGCATGCCCAAACCATATAGTTTAGCGTGGCCGTGTTTCCAGAATGTGAGCATTCAGGAATTGGATATTCAAAGATACCATTGGGGCAATGAGTGCAGCGACTGTAAGGTTTAAGTTTGTACCTTTCTGTACGTGTGTTCTTCGGGCTTGGAGAACTGAGTGGGATGTTGCGAGAATTTCTGTCGTGCGGCTGTATAGCCAGCTAGTACTTCGAAGTAGGTGACAAGTGGAGTGTTGTATGTTTGGTTTTGATAATGGGGTCTCGGGGGAGGAGCTCGAGAATGTGCCGATGAGCGGCTTCGCTGCCTAGGATCGAGTGGTCACCCGAGGTCTGTGTCACATGAATAGTCACGGACAAATTTTGCGGATCTGGGAAAAATATTATTGCGGTGCAATGAAGAGGAGCAGGTCAGAGGAATGCATAGAAGCAGGAGACAAGCGCGCTTCATCCACAGGAAAAATACGATCTCAAGGGCTAACGATGCGATGCAAATATAATTTTTTTTGTGAAGCCGTATCCTGCAAACTTTTTTTCCTTGACTGTACGTGCTCCACTGTAAGCAGGCTGAGTACGCGGGGGCCGATTCGGCAGAATTAGCCATTAAGGTAGTTACGGCATTAGGCTTAAGAGTCTGTGAGTATAGTCGCCCGTGGGTAAGTGGCCACGGCTAACGCCACTGCATTTTTTTCTGCGATGGAGGGTTCTGACGTGCGGTTGAAGGTGCCATTAACCATAGCGCCGTCGGTGGAAGCCACCGCTATGATCATTATCTAATTCAGGGGCCTTCTGCTTCAAAATCAAGTGTGTTTGGATGTTCATCCCACATTCAGAAATTGCGTTCTGATCTTTCCACTCGCCTTCCGGCGATTGTAGTCATTGTGCATCTGATTTAGTATGGGCTTGATCGTGACAAGATGGCGAAGGTCTCTGGTGCATCAAACCAGTGCTCCGTAGTGACGGCATGTGAAAGCTTGAGGCCCCGAGGACTTGTAGCCGTGCAGGTGTAAGGGCCACTAGCATGAGTTGTGTGATGTGGTGGGCTTCGATCAGTTCCCATAGTGTGTTGTGGAGGCCAAGGTTTTGCACGTGTTTTAAGGAGGCGCAATTGGCCTGTCTTGCCAGCTTTCCGAAGAAGTGGGCCTATGCGGTCTCGATCTTGCATTCACAGGGAGAGAAAGGGTGGGCGGGCTTATGTGAAACGGAAGACAACAATGGCTTTGATGCGCTTCAGGGGGTTGCGTTCTTTTTAATCCGGTATGGTTCATCATGATCCCTGTTGATTATGCAGGATATTTGAACAACGATGTTTGCTACCTTAATGATAGTAGTTAAAATGGCGTCGTCTCTGGGATTGATCATGGCTTCCGAGGAGTCGGAATGCCATGTAGTTCAAGTCTGTACGTATTGTCATCGTCATCATCATCATCATCACCTGACTACAACCACTGCAGGGCAAAGGCCTCTCCCATGTCTCTCCAATTAACCCTGCCCTTTGCCAGCTGCGTCCACCCTATGCCTGCAAACCTCCTAATCTCCTCCGCCCTAGTAACCTTCTGCCGCCCTCTGCTACACTTGCCTTCTCTTGGAATACAACCCGTTACCCTTAAGGACCAGCGGTTATTTTTCCTTCGCATTAAATGCCCTGCCCAAGCCCATTTCATTCTCTTTATTTCGACTAGGATGTCATTAACACGCGTTTGTTCCCTCACCCACTCTGCCCGCTTCCGGTCTCTTAACGTTACACCTATTATTTTCCTTTCCATGGCTCGCTGTGTTGTCCTTAAGCTGAACCTGTTTCGCTAAGCCTCCACGTTTCTGCCCCGTAGGTGATTACCGGTAAGATACAGCTGTTGCGCACTTTTCTTTTGCGGGATATTGGTAACCTGCTATTCATGATCTGAGAGAACTTGCGATATGCGCTCCAGCCCATTCTTATCCTTCTAGTTATTTCCCTCTCATGATCCGGATCGGCTGTCACTACCTGACCTAAGTAGACAACTTCCTTTACCACTTCCAGCACCTCAGTGCCAATTGTGAACTGCTGTTCCCTGGCTAGACTGTTGAACATTAGCTTGGTTTTCTGCATGTTAATTTTTAGACCCACCGTACTGCTCTGTCTAACTCATTGTTCATGATTTTCAGTTCATCTCTTGAGTGACTCAGCAAGGCAATGTCATCAGTGAATCGCAGATTTTTTAGGTATTCTCTATTAACTCTTATTCCCACCTGTTCCGAATTCAGGTCTCGGAAAACCTCCTTTAAACAGGCGGTGAATAGCATTGGCAAGATCGTTTCCCCTTGCCTGGAGAGCATGGCGATCTGGAGAGCATGTCGTTTCCTTCTGCTTCGGTAAACTTGGTGTGTCCATTGATCCTGCTGACATTGATCGTGCGCACCAAATGGAACTTTACTTGGAAGCAAAGAATCGCGCCATTATTGTAAAATTTGCGCGTTTCAAAACCCAACCAATAATTCTCTAAGCTACATCCCAGCTCAAAAATTCGGAGTTCACTGTTCGCGAAGATTATTCAGCCCGTGTCAGATTGGCCCAAAAAAAACTTTCTGTGTATGCCCAGCAAACAAACGCGGCGTTCAAAATACGTTTCAGCAAATTTCTTATTGGTGACAAGCAATACGTCTGCAATGACACAACTGATTCTGTAACTGAGCTGCCGTCGTCATAGCCATCACCAACACCTGCTTTTCGCCCTCTACGTGCCAATCCTCATCAATCATCATTAGCTAACAGAAATGCGCGGGCTTCAGAGAACATGACTCTATTATTGACAAATATCCGCAGTTACCTCCCAAAGAAAGAAGCAGTAGCATCCCTTCTTGAATATGGTTCGGTGGATATGGCTATTTTTACCGAGTCTTGGCTGACTCCACGTATCGAGGACACAGAGCTGCTTCTTTCCGAAACGAAATCTTTTATTGCTTACAGGCGCGGCAGAGCGGGAAGAAGGGGTGGTGGTGTTTTTGTTCTCTCGAAAGCAGAACTGCATACATCCCCTGTCCATGTTAGTTCCTCTTACGAGATACTTTGCGATAAACTGGCCCTTCCTACGTGTACAAATGTTATTGTTGCTTGTTATCGGCCTCCTAATTGCGACTCCTCCTTTCTTACCAACCTTCACTCCGTCCTACTTGATCTACACTCTCGCTTTGTCCATGCCAACTTCCTTCTTTGTGGAAACTTCAACTTTCCCCGATATTGACTGGGAAACCTTGTCCGGCGAACAATTTCTTGCCCGGCGAACAATTTTATTGACTTGCTCCTCACATTTAACTTTGCCCAGATAGTTAAAGTGCATATTCGTGGTGACAATATTATCGATCTTGTTCTTGCTTCTAAACCTCAGTTAATTGAGTCATTAAGAAGTATCACCAGCTTGAGCGATCGCGAGGAGCTTGTGTTCAATTTTTCCGTTCCCGTCTTCACCAAGCAACGCTCCTTAAAGTACTTTCGCGACTGCAATAAAGCAGATTTTCGCACTATTAACCGTAAGAAAATTTTTTCCACCTTTTCCATCATGCCGCACCCACTAGATCAGTAAACAAAACTGGTTGCTCTACACGAATAAAATCTTATTCCTTGTTAAAACCTATGTCCCCCTTGTCGGCATACGTGGTGACTGTAACAAGCCCTGGTATAGCAACGCCTTGCGACAGTTAGCAAACAAAAAGAAGCGCCTCTATCGTGCGGCCAAGCACACGAATTCAGTTGATAAATGGGAAATGTACAGCAAGTGCCTACATGAATACATTAGCCTACTACGACGTTCTAAAAAGAAATTTTTTTCCGAAGATCTTGAAAGCATCAGGCGCGTTAACCGCCAAAAATTGTGGAATC
This sequence comes from Amblyomma americanum, assembly GCA_030143305.2. Classification (NCBI taxonomy): domain Eukaryota; kingdom Metazoa; phylum Arthropoda; class Arachnida; order Ixodida; family Ixodidae; genus Amblyomma; species Amblyomma americanum. Next base: position 74,471 of record JARKHS020013513.1, read on the forward strand.
TGGTCCCTCCAAGCAAAAGCCCTACTCAAAACATTTCGTTCGTTAACCAAGGCGGCTTGCAAGTTCCTGATAATCAGCGCGCATGTCATGAATTCATATTTATCCTCCGTGTTCACACACGAACCTGCACTCTATATTCCCTGCCGCTAGTTTTTCCCAAATGCGACCAGCTTTTATAACCCATGAGGGTATCACGAATCTCGTCGACAACATTAAATTGTCAAGCGCCCCTGGTCCAGACTACATAACTGTCAAAATATTGAAGGAACCTGTGAGCATTTGTAGCCGCATTTTGCAAATCATTTTTCAGCCGTCCGTTTCAAACGGTGAAATAGCAAATGATCGGAAAACTAGTTAAGTAACCTCAGTATTTAAGGTAGGCAATGGATCCGATCTTTCTAATTACCGCTCAGTTTTATTAGCATCCGTTCCATGCAAGCTACTGGAGCATATTTTATATTCGCAGATCGCATCACACCTCGACAATAACGCTTTTTTTATGAAAAACAGTATGGGTTTAGGTCTGGCCATTCTTGCGAGTCCCAGTTTTTCTAATTCACCACAGGCCTTCATTTAAACCTAGATTCTTTTTTTCAAACTGACGTCATTTACCTACACTTCTCTAAAGCCTTCGATCGCGTTCCACATCGGCGTTTAATGGCAAAACTCTCCTGCCTCCACATTAACCCTTTAAACTTATTATGGATTGACTGCTTTCTCCAAGACCGCTCACAATATACAGTAATAGGCAACCACAGATTGTAAAATACTACAGTCATCTCTGGGGTGCCTCAGGGACCGGTGCTGGGACCACTCCTTTTCCTGATATTTATAAACGATCTTCCTAATGCGATATCATCTTGCATTCGCCTCTTCGCAGACGATTGTGTCCTTTACCGCCGCATACCTACTCCCGATGATCAGACTCTGCTTCAACGCGACTTAAACCTCATAGAAACCTGGTGTATATCATGGCTTATGCAACTGAACATTCCCAAATGTAAGTTCATGCATGTATCAAGAAAGCGAAATAACCTCAGCTATCCATATTCATTAAGTTTTACACCAGTGCCAGAAACAAAACCATGGAATCATCGTGAACAACAAACTAACCTGGTCTGAGCACATCGCGGAACTTTGTAGTACAAATGCTTCCGAGTTGCTTGGGTTTATCAGACGATCCCTTGCTTCCCCCCCCCCCCATTCTATCCGTCAACTCGCCTACGTAACATTCATCCGTCCCAAACTCGAATATGTCTCGGCGATCTGAGATCCCCATCAGAAATATCTAGTCGATCAGCTTGAAGCCATCCGAAATCGCGCTGCCCGTTTTATCACATCGCAGTACGACAGACGACACAGTGTAACTCTTAACAAGGCATCCCTTGATCTTCAACCCCTGGCACTACGGCGGAAAATTTCACAGCTTTGCTTATTTCACAAATTGTACCACACCATCCCACAGCCAAGAAACTCTGTATTGCACCCGCCATTTCGCACTTCACACTGACCTTTTAACTCTTCAATTTTTCAGCGCATAAACGGCTCCACAAACTCATTTAATAAATATTTTTTACCTATTTCTTTTACATTGTGGAATGACCTACTCGATTTAAAAGTTACTGAAATAGAACTTAATAAATTCAGGCAGATATTAACAAGACATTTCAAGGGCTGAGTTATTTCGCCGTGTTTTTGAGCGTGTGCGTGTGTGTTTTCTCATCTTTCTCCAAGTTGTTCTTGAGCCGCTGTGTCTTTCTTTTGATAATATTTTTGATACTTTTGATAATTTTGATAATGATAATGTTGAACATGAGCCCCGTAACTTTTATTTCTTGTTGATGTTACCGACCACTGTAACGACTGCTCGCCTCCCCCCCCCCCCCCTTATGTAATGCTCTAAGCCAAGGGCCTTTAAGGTTAAATAAATGGCGATGATCTCAGACCCATTTTCATCACATCTTGTGTTAGAAAATTGATCCAGCACGTAATCCGAACTAGACTTAATAGATCCACGGAAGATTAAAAATTTTACCCTTATAGCATGATAGGCTTCAGATCAAACCGATCGGCATGCGATGTCATGCTACAGCTGAAGCACCAGGTAATCAATTAAAAGACTGTCAATAATAGGGTCATTGTGGGACTGGACGTCTCCAAAGCTTTTGATAATGTCAAAGACATAGCCGTACTAGAGAACCTTAGTGCGCTAAACGATGGAGTCAAAACATAAAACTACGTAAGGGACCTTCTCTCAAATCTTACTGAAACTATCAGCCTCGGCGGACAATCACTCGAAAACATTAGATTGGGGAATTGAGGTACTCCGCGAGGGTTCGTCCTCTGTTCGACCTTGCTTAATATAGCGATTATTGGGCTTCCAGGGCAGCTGCACGGAATCACAGACCTGCATCACGCCGTATATGAATACAATTTCATGCTTTGGGTGAACAAGAGTAGTGATGGGACAATTGAAAGCACATATCAGAGGGCCATGCATATAATAGAGAAATATCTAGAGTCGATTGGGTTAAAATGTTCGGCAGAAAAATCACAGGCTCTATTTCTGTCATCTCAAAAAAAAAAGGAAAAGGAACAGTTCCCCTTGTAAGGGCTATGATATTGCGTAACGATCGAGTGATTGGCAATGCCATTCTGACCGTAGACAGCATTGGAGTCCTAGAGCTGCGCATACAAGCCAATGGCAAAAGCAAAGAAACTATCATGAGACTTGAAGCGAGTACGAGCCAGACGTGTCGGCTACTTAAGCGCATTTCTAACAAGCATGCTGGGATGAAGGAGGTCAATCTTTTGAAATTAGTTCAGGCTTTCGTCATAAGCCGTGTGTTATACGTTGCCCCCTATATCAAACTGGCCAAAGCAGAAGAGGACAAAATTGAAATTATAATCAGAAAAGGGATCAAAACCGCATTCCTCCGAACACTTCGACGGTAAAGCTTCTGACGCTGGGTGTCTCCAACACTCTGAATGAGCTCATAGAAGCGGCCGCGGATTCGCAGCATCAAATACGTTAGAAAAGCAAAACTGGAAGTAAAATCATGGAGCGCCTGGGTTTGAAACCCTCGGAGTGTTGAAAGCGATCAGGTAACGTACCTAGAGCAACCAGGGAAAGACTCAAAATTCAACCGCTGCCAAAGCACATGCATCCAGTATTTCACGAAGGTAGACGCTAAGATAGGGCTGTGGCCCTACAGGTCAAATTTTAAGGCAGATCCGATGTGCTCTACACGGACGCTGCCGAATGCGATAGCAGGCAGCACACACAGCGGTAGTGGCTTGTAAGAGTGAAGGCCCGGTCTCGTACTGCACCGTTAAAAAATCAAGTGCAACTGAGGCAGAAGAAGTTGCAATTGCTCTAGCAGCAGTACATTGCTCTAGCTTTGCGCTTAAAGGTGAGCGTGTCCTTGCCCGGTGGCTTAGGACTAGCAAAAAAAAAATTCTATGCGTCGCGACACTTTGCTCTTTCTTTGCAAGGCCTCTGTGAGGCCGATACTTGAATTCGGCTCTCCTCTTTTCTGGGTGTACAAGGTATAAACTTGAGCCCATGTTTGTTATGGAGCGACGCGCTCTGCGCCTTTGCTTAGGTCTGCCTAAATCAGTGGCGGATGCTGTGCTGTACTTGGAGGCGCGGATACGTGATCTAAATTTGCAGTTTCAGATTCTTAATGTGCGGACGTTTTTAAGGTCTTTGGAGCCTGTTCTTGGATTGGCTAACCCCATATTTACAACGAACCCATCTATATTATTTTGTTCTTTATTATGGCCTAGGTATAAGCTTCCTCAGGTTTTGTTCACTAATTCCCTGCTGTCAAAAATTTCTGATTCAATAAATTCGGTAGTACCAGTTATCCACCGCCGCGCTGATACTGCAGTCTACTTTGATGGCACCCTCCCAGGGAATGCTAAAAATCTGCCTACCAGTGTATTAAGTGGGGTTATTGATTAGTATATGGATAATTTTTCTAACCATAATGCCGTTTTTACAGACGCCTCCCAGCAAAATGAAAAGGCAGTCATTGGCATTTACTCAATGGCTCTTGACTGGAGTTATTCATTTCGGGCCCCTGACTATACCCCTATTTTTGTCGCCGAGTTTCTGGCCATTGAGTTGCACTTAATAAGGATTCCCTGCAATATCTCTCAGGTCATTATACTTTCAGATAGCCTTTCTGTCTTGACAGCGCTGGAAAAATTGTGGGATACTCCTATGAGCCCTTCCCTTCGATTTTTTCTTCCACCACATATTACAGAAGTACGTTTTCACTGGGTCCCTGTGCACTGTGGCATTGATTCTAATGAGAGGGCTGATTTTTTAGCCAAGTCCGCCCTTGGGGGACCTATTGTCCCATCCGTCCCTAATACCGTCTTTTTGACTGCAGCACGCTTCCAACGCTTCCTGCGCCTCCGCTACTCGAGCCATAAGCCTCTCCTTGCTGTAGCGGATTTTCAACGCATGGCATTGTCTTGGAGTGTGAAGATGTGCAGTTCGCAGAAATGTGAGGTGTCCGTGACCCTCCTGCGCTGCAGAATACCACGACTAAATTTCTATTTATGTCGATCAAAGTTATCGCTGACCAACCTCTGTGAGTGTTGTGGCGAAATTGAGTCAACAGATCACTTTTTCCTCTTTTGCCGGCGGTTCGCTTCTTTCCGTAGAACTTACTTGGAGATCCTCCTCGATCGACTGGGGCTACCTCTGTCTATTCCGATCCTCCTCTCTATTGAGGCAAATGCCAAGGGATATGCCTTAAAACCAGTGTGCAATTTTATTCGCGGATATATAATTGCATCCGGTAGATTTTTATGCTTGAATGTGAATTCACAGCTTCTTCATTTCCGTTCTTTTATCGCCTTTTTTAATCCAAATTCGAGTCCTCGCCACAAAATTATTCATTTACCCCACTCCTTACCCATGTGTGCGTTTGTATCAGTATTGAACCCTGGCCAATCCCCCGCCGTGGGTACGTGAAAATCAACCTGAGGACATCATCATCATCATAATCATCATCGTCAATAATACAAAACGATACAAGGGTGATAGTGACTCTAAGGCAGCCATTAGGAATTGTAATGTGGGCAGAATTTCTGCTGCAGCCGCCAGAATTCTGAGAGAAGGGCAAGTACCATCACAGCTAATCTCATTGATCTGGTCACCGGCTCATCGGGACCTGCGGGGGAACGACAAGGCGCACGCGATCGCCCGAGGGCTCACTTTCCGGTCGATCGCCGCTGACGCGCCGCCTCAACGCGAGGAAGACCTCCTATCGGTGACGAACTCACAACATTCCATGAAAAATAATTTCTCATTAGAAGCTCGGTAGTAAGACCTATCCACCAGCAGATAAACAGCTCAATGGGAAAGAGAAAATCATGTGGAGGAAATTGCAAAACCGTGGTGTTTCCAAACCCTGAACTGTAAAGTAAATCGCATCCAGAAGTATTTAATCCTAGATGTACGCACTGCAATAGCATTGCAGATGTATTCCACATGTTCTGGACCTGCCCTTTCTATAGCGACCGAAATAGGAATGTAGAATCTTGGGAGACGTTATTACTCAACCACGAAGCAGAAGAATAACGCAAAGCCATCGGTCTCGCCCTGACTGCCGCCGAGTCCCAAGGAATTCCAGCCGACGGTTAGGGGAATTAATGGGGGCTTAGGCTAAAGCCTTCTCTCCCGTCATTTTTGACGGGTGCGAATTAAAGTTATTTCTCTCTCTGGTGGGCGCCTGTCACGCGTGTCCCAAAAAGTAATTGGCTTTTATTAATTAACCGCCGCGGTGGCCAAGCGGTTGAGCATCCGCCTCGCATGCGGGAGGTGCGAGGTTCGATCCCCAGTGCCAACGGGTACCCACTGGTGATACAATGGGTACAAGCTTTCCCCTGGTCTTGTGCTCGGCTTATTTATAGTGAAATGCTTGGGAAATGGGTCTTCGACCCCACCTTGAGAATTTGAGAAAAAAAGGGCCACAAATGGGCTTCTACCGCACGAGGCGGATTTAACGTTGTTGACAGCGGAACTTTTCGCTGATCCGTCAGAGCAACTGTGAAGAAGTTTTCGGTCTGCCACAAGAGCTTCCCCCCAGCCATACACGGAGTAGGCTGGGGCCAGACCACTTCCCAAGAAGCAAGTCCCCTAACTAAGTAGGAGCAAACTCGACAACTGGTGGACCCCCACACCAGAGACTGCTCTTGTACCAATTTAGGTTTGGTCATCCTCGGGCCCGAAAGCCCTCCCATCGAGCGTGGCGGGCTGGTCCACTACTGCCACACCGTTGGTCGTGTCTGGGTCCAACCCAGGAGCGTCGGATAGGCGGGGTCGCTACTCCCCATGGTGCGCTTCCGTGCTGCGCACCCCTGCCAGACGCCGAAGCGCCCTCGACTTCGGGATAATCTCTTCGTGCCGCACTCCAAGCGAGAGCCCGATTCTACCAAATTGTATTAAGCGTCTTGGCTTTGACGCCGGCCCTGGTGTACTAAGTCAGGACCTACCGCCTACGTACCGGGAAGTGCGAGTGTGGGCTTCATCCCACACCCCTATGGTCTCACAGCAGTACTACTCACAGGCTCTCAAGTGACGCAAGCGCCACTCCTGCTTTCGCTTCGCCCTCGGTCTCTTCGCCTACTGAGACGCCCGCAGGCCTCAGCGTTTCCCAGAGATGGCCCTGGCTTCCCGGAGGGGGACCGAGGACAGACCCAAGCAGCGCTCCCGAATGATGGTAGGGCTCGGGTTACACAGGGACGCCCCTACCCCTGATGACTTTAGTAAGCGGGGATTTCCCTTGCAGCGTATCCGCTTGAGACTTAGCAGTAATTTTCTCAATTTTCAGTGGACTGCTCAACAGCATTGTTAGAGAACACATGAAGTAGGGAGTGAAAGAAAAGAGAAAAACAGGTGCAGTTTTGGAGGGCGGTAATAATTTTATTTTGACGGATTGGATTGGAAAACGTTTATTCACCGGCAGAAAGTGGTTTGAGGTGAGGTCTTGGTCACGCTAGATGGCCGGCAGCCCGTGGCTTACGGCGACCTCCTTGGCTCGCTCTACAGCGCGGAGTTGGGTCTCTGGGTCGGAGTTGGGCAGCACGGCTTCGCACAGCTCGGAAGTCAGGAACTGAATTAGGTCACGCGTGCCGCCAAAAAAATCAATCGATTTTGGCGAATATCAAGACGCAGTGATTTTCTCAGATTTCAGTGTACAGCTCAACCGCAGCCGTTAGAGAACTGATGAATTAGGGAGTGAAAGAAAAGAGAGCAAGAGGGGCCGTTGTGGAGGATCGTAGTAATAATTTTATTGTGATGGACAATATCTCAGATGGGAGAGCACGAGTGGAGTTCACCGTCCAGGACTCTATCGGAGGTTGCTGTCGCTCGGGCCCTGGCGACTAGCAACCTCTGGTCATTGATGTTTTAGTTTGACAACGGCTGCTCCCGCTGCTGATGTGTTTTGCATTTCCAAAATGGCTTTGTTCTTTGACATGCCCAAACTGTGTCATGCAGGCTTGTTTGTTGTCTGCAAAATGGGCATGTATCCTGATATATCGGTGGATGTATCTTGTCGATTAAACCAAGGTGAGGGTAGTTTGTCTGCAAGGTCTGTCATTTCTTCTTTCGCCAACGGCCTAAGTGGATACGGATATTTCCTTCTCACTGACTATTAATATACCACGGGATGTGATTTGCCCTTGGCTTCCATATTAGTGCCCCTCACGCAGTGCCAGGTATGCCAAACCTCGAAAAGCGCAACATGCGCTATTTTTGTTGCCTCGCAAGGTCTCGTGTCGAAGCGTCCCAATTATTTTTAATGCGAAAACATTAGATGGCTACGTCGAGAGTTTCGTGTCAGCAAAACATTCTCCGCAAGATTACGTTGTTGTGTGAAGATAAATGTGTAAAAATTTAGTTGTTTTAGATTGAGTGTGATGAGGTCTCGTTGTGGGAAAAATCTGGGCGCTGCGTATATATTTATTTAATTAATTATACGTGAAAATTGCACTTCGGCGTCACGATAGCCACGGACGTCGACATAGCTTCTCGGCACGACAGTGTCGTTCTATAAAGATATCTGTGCAAAAGTTTAAATGGGTTAGACAGTGCGTGACGAAATCTTGCAGAGGGAAAAATTTGGTTGGTGTATCGTAATTTATTAATTAATTACACATCGAAGACACAATAGCCATGGACGTCGACATAGCACCTGGACGAGAAAAGTAAAATAAATAAAGTAAAAACCATAATGAAAGCAAGAAAAAGTGAGGGGGGGGTAGGGGGGAGGGGGGTAGTGAGGGGGGAGGGGGTAGTGGTCTCGGTCACAAAGTAGATGCATATCCAAAGTATACCCGTGTGTTAGTACAACGCATGTCTCACCGATACATATCCCACCGAAACATTATATGCAACAACCATTTTCTTTCTCCCCCTCTCTCTCTCAGTAAAATTACCGCGTCACTCGGGCCTCTAACTTATATCACACTTCGCTTGCGAATCTGTTATAACATCCCAGATAATTTTCTACCGCCTGGAGCTCTTCAACGCACGCCGACAACCTAAAATACACTGCCGTATTTTTTGCGTTCCGCCTATGCAGAAACGCCGCTGCCAGACCCAGAATCCGGTTAGCCGCTCCCTAGCTCAAAGAGGCGAATACATTGAGGAGCAGAATGCACAGACAAAGCAGACCGTGCAGCATGCATGCGAACGGCACGAGAGGCTTAAGAAGAAGAAGAAGCAACAGCTATGGCGGTTATTGATGCAACCTGGCCTGTGTTCCTGACCTTGGCTATGGCGGGCAACCCCACGGAACCCGCGGCGGCTGTCCAACTCCCCGCGTTAAAGGACCTCCTGGCCATCCTGGTACCGCGGGCTTCCGACGGGGACTGCACCATTCTCGCCGACGGGTTCACAGCCGAAGAACAGGCAGCATTCCTCAAGCAGCACAATGTATTCCGCTCGATGATCGCCACCGGCAAGGCGGAGAAATTTCCAAAGGCGGCCGCCATGAACTTTCTGGTAGGTCAACGTGCGGGTCGCTGCAGTTTAGCGAGAAGGACGAATGCCGGTTCCTTCCATTCATACTTTATTTACTCAGACTGTCGTTACTGATGTTCCTTACGCGGAGAACAATCGACGAAAAAGAAAGCTTCTATAAGGAACAGGCAGCAACCTGGAGAACATGCGCGTTAAAAACAATTGCGCCGCTCTCGTGCCGGCTTTAGTGTCACCAGAACCGGAATGCAATACCGTCCGTTCCACCCGCTTTCCCGCTTGATGGCGTATTACATTTTCTGTCCTGCTGCGGATCAACAGGCGCCTGCTGCTGAACCTCGGTGTCACGCCTTACACCCAAAACACCACGTCAGTAACCTCACATTGCTCGAAAGGGCAGCGGATTTTCACTTTACGAAGACGGGGGGCCCCAACTTCGGCTAGGTGACGCAAACATACGAGTAGCGAGAGCCGCAACTATTAACTACTTTCCAGTGCGTCTTCAAGACTGGACAGCCGCGGTTATCTGGATGATGATGATGATGATGATGATGATGATTATTGAATTAGTATTTGCACCCATGAAGGAATCAGAGGGCGATGAAGACTTGAGTCTTGACCGCCGTCATCTTCTGCCCTTTCAGCAGGCTGTGATCCCTTGGGATTCAGCGCTCTCCAGGGCCTGACGGATGACTTTGTTCTTCTTTCTGGCTGACCATTTAAGCATCCCAGTACTCTATATTCCTGTCTGTTTCGGAAATCGGTGAATCTGTAATCAGGCACTCCACGGTGGCTCAGTGATTATCGTGCTCGGCTGCTCACCTGAAAGTCGTGGGTTCAATCCCAGCCGCAGCAGTCGGATTTCGATGGAGGCAAAATTCTAGAGGCCCGTGTACGGTGCAATTTTAGTGCACGTTAAAGAACCCCAGGAGGCCAAAATTTCCGGTGCCCTTCACTGCGACATCACTCATAGCCTGAGTCGCTTTGGGACGTTAAACCCCCACAAACCAAACCGAACCAGCCAGCTCTTGGGCAATGCATACGAAGAAACGTGAGCAGCACAGGCAATCGGTCCAAATTCGCAAATGCATGATTTCACCCTGGTCCTCTGAAGGACCAGCCTTTGCCAAAACATTTCCAATGTTGGCCCGATTGCCTGTGCTGCTTGGGGAAGGACGCAGCAGTAGCATTCTACCGAAGGGTGCAGCCATTGTTTGCCATGATAGCAATCACGTTTAGCGGTCTCTTCACTTGGCTTTACCATTACCTGTCCTCACAGTGCTCTTTCTGTGCTCCTCTCACACGTCAGGAATGGAATAAAGCCTTGGCTACAAAAGCCCAAAACACGGCCCAATATTGCGATCCCACCCGGCAAGGAAAGGAAGAAGATCTAAAGAAGACCGGTGAGTATGTTGTTGGCAGTACATTATCACATGAAGGCTTCATTGCATATGAAAATCTTGAGAAAACAAAGCAGCACGAAAAAACGGGGACGAAAAAGACACACATACGAAAGGACGAATGCT
>JARKHS020013513.1:90000-93706 GCA_030143305.2 Amblyomma americanum
TATTTTTGAATGAGCACTATTGTAAGGGAGAAGTGCCTTTTGTGACCTAGGATTGTACATCCAGCATATATGCCCGTCCAAGAAATGAATTCTCAGGTCAAGGAACTGTATACAGTTTCCACTACGGAGTTCAAAGGTAAACTTTAAGCCTTTTGCAACCGTTTTGAACGATGCGATAACATCAGCAACAGCTTCGTGAATAGATAAAACATGGGGCTTGTCCGTTATCACCAAATAATCGCCAACGTATCTAAAAATGCGTAGGTTAGGAAGTAAACTATGCAAGCTTTTGTCAATGCAGGAAAGAAAAATGTCAGAAAGAACGGGAGCTACGCACGACCCGATGCATATTCCTGCTTTTTGTGTGTAAAACCGGTTGTTAAAATTAATGGCAGTTGACTGTAGATTAAACTCTAAAAGGGCTAAGAAACGGTCGATGTTCACATCCGCCCTGTTTTGAAAAGACACTTCTCCCGAATCCTCAATTACTGATCTAACCGCCTTAAACAGTTCTTTGTGCCCAAGCAGCACAGGTCATCGCCCCAATATTGCAACAGGATGGTCCCATCCTGGTCCTTTGTAGGGCCAGCTTTGCCAATACAGTTCCAATGTTGAGCCAATTACTTGTGCTGCTTGGGTGGGGTATGGAGTAGTACAGATCTTCTATGTCAATGGAGAACCCGAAGGTGGCTGGTGAAGTCATGCTGAGGCCTTGCTTCAGTTCGACTAACTTGTGAGAGCTTCTAACAAGGAAGGGGTCTTCAATCGTCAATGTCGCCAGCTGCTTCTGGAGATACTTTCCTATAGCTTACTGCCAGCTACCCTTTTCTGAAACTATAGCCCTAAACGGAAAATCGGGCTTGTGCGTTTTGCATGAGAAGAATGCTTCCAGGGTGCAAATATCCGAATTTTTGACACTACTCGCAAGTGATTCCAGGTGAAGATCCTGCAGCAACTTGAGCGCTGTAGCCTTCTGTAGTCTCTTCTTAAATTTGGTCTTCTTGAATTTTTTCTCGATTGCTTGATAGCTTTCTGTTCATACGTTCCTTTAGGAAGCATAACAAAACCACCCTCTTTGTCGGACTGTACTATCATTAGGCCTTGTCGCTTTAGTAAGCCGACAACCTTTTTCTGTTGAGGAACGCGCTTAGAAGCTCGACTCACGTTGTTTGCCACGGATTGAGCTCGATCAGAAATGGCTTTGTCTTTGTCTCGCTCCTTGGCTCTTCCGGCTATATGCCGCACCATAGCCAGTAGTTCCGGCTTTCCGGCAATCGGCTCAAAGCAGAATTTTGGACCTTTCTCAAGGATTCCGCCAACTTCACCCAAGAGCTCCACGCCACCCACGACGTCTACCTTGCTAGGTGCCGTCTGGTTTTTCCTCCTCGCCGGAAGGGAATGGCGGACCCGATGCCACAAGAACTCCGTACTCTGTGCAGCCAATTTCTTGTAGTCACGGAACAATCTTGCCGCTCCGCACGGATCTTTTCCTTCTTGGGTGACCACACGAAGCCAATCCTCGTAAAGTCGAACTTGACGCCATCCTTCAGACTTCATTATCTTACAGAGTCTTCTTGCATGGCCCAGAGACGGCGACACAAGTCCCAGCAGTACTTGAACTTTGAGGGGAACAACGCCTTGCTTGATGCAAAAAGAAAGATTCCGGCACTGGCATGTGGTCACTGCGATTAAATTCACACACATGACAATAGGACTCTGCCTGGTTTGGTAAGACAGGAAAGAGCCCAGTGTAGAAGAAATACTGTGCAAAAGCACCGAAGTTTGGACCAGTTGGTAATGATTCACCTTCAGAAAACGAAGCAGAACGAAAAAACGGGGACGAAAAAGACACACATACGAAAGGACGAATGCTGCACTTCCAACTGATTTTTTATTGAGAATACCAAGCTTAAGTACAGCGCTACTATCGCCTCGCGGCAATCAACCGCAATGATTCAAAAACGCCTTTTCATTATCAAGAAGAGACAAGGAAGCGGTGCTGACACACTGACCACCTGCTTTCCTGATGTGATATGCTTCAATAATCTCTCTTTCCATACGATCTCTTCCACTCCCAAGAATATTAGCGTTCCGAAATATGGGTTTACACTTACTAATCCCGGCAGTGGATAGCAAGATGACCACTCTTCCCTTCTTTCACCAGATTATAATGCTCCCTAGCTCTCTCATTAAAACAGCGTCCCGTTTGACCAATGTACACTCTATTGCAAGTGAGCGGAATGCTGTACACTACCTTAGTAGTGCAACGGGTGAAAACAAGTTGGTGGTTTATGGTGCAAATCGGCCTTTTCTTACTAATCATCATTGGGCGAACTTTTTATAGCTTGCTTGGGGCGGAGATGAGCAGGTTAACACCGTATCTGCTTCCAACTTTCTTAAGATTATGAGAAACTCTGTGAAGATATGGAATTACTAGAGTTGGCAGCCTCTGGTCTTGCTTATCCGTCTTTTTGATGCACTTTTTATTTTGTAGCAGCGTCTCTGCAACAGCTGACAATAAATCTGGAGGAAAGCCTGGAGGAGTGCTGCTTCGTTTTCTCAAGATGAATCATTACCAACTGGCCCAAACTTCGGTGCTTTTGCATATGAAAAAGACGCCGGGAACAGCCCATGTTGTCATCGCGTCTTGGTCAGCACGAAATGCTTTTAGTTTTCATTCTTGTCATAATAAAGCCAACATAGTCCGAATAAAATGCGGAACAACCAAATATGATTATAATGCACTTTGGAAGGATACCTCTACTAGATGCAAATGTCGATCTCCGTGTCGGTGCAATTCTTGATCTTGACTGGCCTTGATAACCCAGCATAGCAACAGAATCACTTCTCTTCAAACTACTCATAACAGGGGGTACCATGACCACCACGATTCACCTTAGTGGCCATTTATAGAATAGTGAAAGAACCTTTGGCATTGGCCTTTGGCCGTATGCTTGCAGTCAGTGGCATCGTTAGTAATCTCGTGCAATAAAGAGTTTAACCCCACAAAACTATGTCTATCCAGGCTCAGCTATCGCTCGACCTTTGGGTGCAACTGTCATCAAATCGCTTTAACTTTTTTACGGCGCAACAAAATGGCGCCATCGCAGAACGCGTCTCCGTCTAATCAGGTGGGTTGAATGATCTATTTTCTGATAATTTCACCCTGAAGCCAAGCACCAGGAATGGGGAGTGTCGGATAGCCGGCGGTACTGCGGATCGAACCACGCACCTCATACATCAGAGGCGAATGCTCAAACCATTACGCCACTGCAGCGGTTTAGCAGATTAAGTGGGCCAACTTTTCCGAACCGTTTCTTAGTATCCCGTCTGTTGCTTACAGCACTAAAGAATTTTTTTTCAACACGTGCAAATAACACGCTGGAAATACAGACGGCGGCGCAAATAAATCAGCTCCGCCATCCGCAGCCTTGCATCACTCAGCCACCGCAAGGATGCAATGCACCACGAGCTGAATTGCTAGTCTCTCACGCTGTGCTTGGGTTTTAGCCGTGTTAATATTTCATCTGGTTGTTCTGCATCCCAAAATTTTGGTAAGGTCTCTAAGAGAATAAAACGTTCCTGAAGAAACAAAGCAGGCGGAAGCATTTATTATTTCAAAAGTGGTTTTGAGGAAGTGAAATGACGCAGTAACTGTCCCAAATATCTCGGTGCACACCGGAACCGCGCCGTAAGTAAGGGATAA
>JARKHS020013514.1:0-41426 GCA_030143305.2 Amblyomma americanum
TGGCTTGGCTTGGCTTCTCTACAGCCGCAGTTGCCTGTGTGTACGAACATCCTTTCAAAACCTCCAATTTTTGGCGCCAAAGTTCTTGCATTTTGTTGCGAAATCGAAGGCCGCGAAAATCAAAGGTGAAAGCGGATTGAAAGTTTTGGTATCGTCATAACGGTTCGAGACACAGAACAGTATTTAGCCTAATGGGGAAGAGCACACCATACTTGACCGATTGATATTTTTTTCGGGATTACTACAATTTTTTTTTCTGCGCAGAAATGTGGGTACGTTGCTGCGAAAATCGCAAAGAGAGTTCTCGATTTACGAATTCACTCAATTTACATTATAAACATGAGGCATCTTCCCCTGTATAATCGGTTTTATTTCGATTTATCCGCATGCATTTTTCCGCATTATTCCACATGCTCTTGACTGCTCCAAACAAGCAGTCTTTGACAAAAATCTTTAAGTCCAAAGGCTTTTCGGTTCAGCCGCATAACACAGCCATTGAGGCACTATTCAAAACCGAATTTCTAGCACAAGTTTTTTTCCTGCGGGTAGAGAATGTGCATTAATAGTTGTACGTTGTCAATACCAACCAACGAGACGGAGGCTTGTGGCTAACGAATAATAATAATTGCTTTTTTGGGGGAAAGGAAATGGCGCAGTATCTGTCTCATATATCGTTGGACACCTGAACCGCGCCGTATGGGAAGGGATAAGGGAGGGAGTGAAAGAAAGGAAGAAATAGGTGCCGTAGTGGAGGGCTCCGGATTAATTTCGACCACCTGGGGATCTTTAACGTGCACTGACATCGCACAGCACACGGGCGCCATAGCGTTTTTCCTCCATAAAAACGCAGCCGCCGCGGTCGGGTTCGAACCCGGGAACTCCGGCTCAGTAGTCGAGCGCCCTAACCACTGAGCCACCGCGGCGGGTTGTGGCTAACGAAAAAGCGTGAAATTATACCGACGAGAGCCCCGCGAGCTGTGGATGTGAGATTTATAGGTGCAACGTTAACAGTAACACATCAAAGTGGGTCAGAGAACACACGCGAGGCACTAATATTCTGGATGAAATCGATAATAAACCTTCGACAGGGCATGCTTGTTGTGAGCAGAAAATATAAGTGGCAGTTGCTTAAAGCAGCGGAGTGGATTGGGAGAGAAGGCACTCGTAGGAGGGGAGAACATACAACAAAGTTTGTGGGAGTAAGGAACTTCTAGACGCCCGTGTGCGGTGCGATGACAGCGCACGTTAAAGAACCCCGAGTGGTCGAAATTTCCGGAGCCCTTCTACGGCGAGTCCCTCATAGCTTGAGTCGCTGTGGGACGTTAGACCCCCGTAAACCATAAACCGTAGCCCCAATCTGGTTCACTGCTTGGTTTGTGGTACTTCATAAATAGTAGAGGCCTTTATTCTAAAGCACATACTGTCCTTCTACAACAGCCTATAGATTTCTGTCTATAGCTTGATAGTGATGGTACGTGTGCCGACTGATAAAGCATAATACTGGAAGTGTACAACTTTTCTTCCCGCATTTTATGAAGAACTTCTAATTGATCACGGGTGCAAGGACATCCTCGCTCTGTCCTTTGATTGCACCTGTCAGTGACCTCACTTCACGGTTTCTTGCGCCTCTTCTTCACAGCTGGACATCGTGCGGGAGTTCCCTCACTGGAAGACTGTGCTTAACCGCAGCAGAATCTGCTTCTCCCTCACCTCGTCGATAAACTTCGCCATAAGCAAGCGCGTAGCCCTCGCGCGTAGCCCTCGTCGAAGGCAGCAGCGTGAGAACAGACCGACTGGTCTGCCTCTCCTTGCCTACAGGTAAATAATCAACCCTGCGTATATATGCTTTAAGCGCTGCCATGGTCAAAGAGTCTTCTAACGCGGTAGTTGACGTCCACAGCTTCTGAGAATGAAACACTTTTAGCTGCCATTGTTTTCAAAACCAGGTGACCATCATCGTAAATCCGCGGAGAAGCTCACGACGAAACTGTGACAAAGTTTCCATTCCAAATTATATGGAGCAGAAACAAGGTTTCCATCCGAGCGCCCTGAGGGGAATGAAGCACACATCCGGCGCTTCGTCCCTCGACGGCTCAAACCACTCGGCCGTGGATGCAGTGATCCATGCTGCTTGTCATGATTGACATATACTACAATATAACAACAAAAACGTAGTCGTCGTTGTCACTTTTCATCCGTTCATTCCCAAGACTGGGCGGCAATTGCGCTTTACAATGTAAAACGGTTGACAATAGGACTGCAGCCGTTGTCACGCAGTGTAGCCGTATGAGTTTTGTAGCAAGGCTTCCTTGCGTACTTTGAGAATGGCCCTTAATGTAGCCGCACACAAAGGTGGGAAGTCGGCCGAACAATCTCTTTGACCGAAGAAAAGCTGGTGAGCGCTGTGGCGAGTCAAGCAGCGAAAGGATCCATGGACGCCGTGCGAGCTGCACAGCCGTAACTCCGCAACATATTCCATTAAGGAATGGTGGCAGGCAGGGAGGCACGATCTCACCAATGCTATTCAGGGCCTGTTTACAGTGGGTGTTCCGAGGCCTGGATTGCAAACAGTTGGGGATAAGAGTTACTGAAGAGATACGTTAGTAATCTGCGATTCGCTGATGACATTGACAATCTGCGGCAGTCATGACATGAAGTGCAAAGCATGGTAAATTAATTAGACAAACACAGCAAAACGGTGGGTCCAAAAATTAATATGCAGAAAAGAAATTTTCAACAGTATCGGAAGACAACAAAAATAGTCAGGGATTACGTATTCTTGGGGCTGGTAGTGACCGCTGATCTGGATCACGAGAGAGAAATAACTAGAAGAATAAGAATGGGCTGGAGCGCAAATGGCAGATTCTCTCAGATCATGACTGGCAGTTTTTCAATACTCCTCAAGCGAAAAATATTTAACAGCTGTACCTTACCGGCACTCACCAAGGGGCAGGAGCATGGATGCTGACGAAAAGGGTGCAACTTAAGCTCAGGACAACGCTGCGAGCTTCGGAAAAAAATTATAGGCGTAACCTTACGAGACAGAAAGGGGAGAAGGGGTTCAGGGAATGAACGCGGGGTAAGGATATCTTGGTCGAAGTTAAGATGAAGCAATGGGCTTGGGCAGGAAATGCAACGCGGAAGCAAAATAACGAATGGTCATCAACAGTAACAGACTGGATTCCAGGAAGTTAGGTGGGCAGATAAGATAAAGAAGTTTGCGGGGATACAGTAGTCTCAGGTGGCACAGGACATTGTTATTGATGAGATATGGGCGAAGGCATTGTTCTGCAGTGGGCGTAGTCAGACTGATGATGATGGCCTGTGTCGTGAATTTCAGTCATGGTCAGGGTTGCCAGATTGAGCTATTAACAACCAAATTAGGCTACTTTCGACCAAGTTGGCATCAAAGTTTTCCTCTTGGCTGTGACCCTATTTTTACGCTCCTTTATATTTTTGGGCTGCAGCCTTTCTCGGCTTTGTGCCAGCGATCGATGCATCTCTGGAGAGGCTATTTTCTCTTTTGAAGTGCTGTTAGCTGATAGTAAACATTTGGTGCGTGGGCTCGGAACAGACGGCCCAAGTGTCCTGCGGGCGCAGCCCAACAGCCTTTAGAAAAGAAAATTAAGACAGAAAATGCTTACTCCAGAAGTGTGTGTGCCATTCCGTTGAGTTAGGCTGTAATCTGGCGATAATTTGCTACCCACCCACATTGACTACCTTGGATATAATTTACCAGAATTCTTGTACACGAAACTTTCAAGTGCATTAAACGTTCTCCAAAACGGCAGCAATAGTACAGGGAAACGTACGACTCTGTCACCTCCGGCGATGTACTTAATATTTATTCAGGACATAGCCTCATGTGTTGGCGGCAGTGCTGGGCAACTGGCTATGGCTCGGAATTGTACCTGGCTTGCCATGAATTGTGAATCAGTGGACTGCACTGGAAACCAACTTTCAGGCAAAGAAAAATAGAAAGTGCTTCTACGCAGCAAGGGTACATGTTAAGCAAATGTACATTAATGAGCAAAATTTAGTTTTCGTTGAATTTTTAAGCCCACTTATCAGTGAGTTTGAGCGAACGAACAAGCTTATTCGGTGGGAGTCGCCGGCGCCAGTTGGGCTGATTTAGAAATTCATTTCTATTGGAACACGTTAATCACATGAGTTGTAATGCCTGCTGCTACGCAGAACCACAACACGGAATGGGAGCAGCACGTATTAAATTTCAGTGCTTGCGGTATGGGAGTTGAATTTTTCGGCAGCCTCGAAATATCTCCTCTCGGAATCTCTGACAAAGGTTTTCGGTTGGATAGAGGCTCCAGCTTTATTTTTTGCGTGCGTTAAAACTGCGCTGAGTGGACTTCCTTCGGATCTGAAGCAACTGAGCGACATGCGCTTTCCCGAACAAAAAAAAACCACAAAATACTCCTTCGATTTTCTCCATCGCTCCTTCGGTGCTTTTATAGCGACATATTCAAATTTAGCAAGAGAATCTAAGTATCGCCTGCTCCAAACGAAAGTCATCAATCTGATAGAGGATCCTCGTTTAAGAATGAATTCTGGGTAAGCAAGAGAAAAGCAAAAAGTGTTGCCGGGAAGCCGACGTCCCCTTTTGTCTTAACTGGCACTCTCTTTGTTGTCACTTCCTTTATCAAAGGCTGCCGTCGAACGAGTGTTCAGCCAGGTCTGGCTCTCTATAACCGACCTGCGAAATAGAATGTCGAACTAGACTTTTTCATGCACTCCTCCACGTGAATGAGCTTTACCTACATTCTTGTAATAATAATAACTTGTTTATTTCGGTTCATGAAATGCAAAAACCAAGGACATATAGGCTAAAGGTGTTGCAAACACCAGACAAGGGCCTGTAGTCCTGTGTCTATTGTATTGTTCTAGATTTTGTGGTAGTCACAATCTGTACTAGATATTGATTCGTTTAATTCGTTCAGTGTTAAGTGAAATTGACGCGAGGTGTAACAATACTCTAGTACTGTATGGCTGAATGTATACTATTTTGGACTACTATTGGTCTACTTAAAATTTTCGCTTTTGGCTATATTTGGGCTACCAAAGAGGCCATTCTGGCTACCTGTGGCTGGAGCTATCCGGCAACCCTGGCTGCGTCGTCTACGTCGTTTAGCCTCGATGTCGGTGGCGCGAAATTTCGATATTGAGATCTGCGGATTCTTGCAGCAGGCCCATTTGCGGCCAGCATTATGAACGCGTTCATAGTCTCCTCTATCCGCCGCACGGTCGCGGGCACAGGCCTCCATCTGACGTGCAGTGGTCCGAGCACGGCGCTTGACCATGACGCTGCATCCGTGGCCTCCCAACGCTGACCAACATTCGCAGACGGCTCAACCCAAGCAAAACGTCCCAGACGTTGCGCTCGACCATCTCCAATTTGTTCCAAAAAAAATCACGGGAACTTTTCCTAATGTCCGTAATCAAAGCCTGAAATATTTTTGCCGAAAATTTATTCGAGACGATAGGGTAGTTTGAATATTTAGAAAAGGAGAGAAATCATGGCAGTGCTCAATTATTAATGAAAAAACTCAAATGTTTAGAAAACATTCGCAATTTTTTTCGTTGACATTTGCACAGACTCTGGCTTTCGATTTATTTCGGAGCATACTGTTTAATACGGCATACATATTTAAAAATTCAAAAAATATGAAAATGTACGATTTTGTCGTTTTTTGTTTCCAATATGAACTTGCCCTTATATATTATGAATTAATTGCTTCGTTTTTCTGAATGTCTAGAATCTATAAGAAATGTTACAGGTGACGAAACGGCGTATATCGAGGCGAAAAAAATACTAAAGCTGCCAAAAGTGCGTTCTGAGCCACAAACACTCTTTAATTTCACCCAAAGCTGCTCCACGTAAAAATACAAAAATACCGAGTTAAGTAGAGCAGTCTATTTCCTTTCAGTTCAGAAAAATGTATAGAGGTAATTTTTGTTTAAAGTGAAAAAATAATTCTTGAATTCAGCTTTGACTCCGCATGTTGCGTCGCCTCTGAATACCTCTTCACCGCAGAGCATGACACGCCGACACTGTGGCCAGACTAAATTCAGAGTTCTTGTTTTCAAATGAGGTTTGCAGTGCAGCAAACGTGGGAACGTTCAGCACTCGAAAAGGTGTGCGTGCGAAATGGTTTCTTGACGCTGCCGGCATTGCGCATCCCCATGTTAGCTAGTTGTTAGGTGTAGTTTTGTCGCACTCAGTCATTCTTGCCAGCGCCATGACAGACGTAAGCGCCAGCATAACAGCTTGGGAGACGCCGATCTGTAAACGACCAGAACGATCTGGTGTTGAAACTATCCGCGACACAACAGCACCACTTTGTACCGAACCCTTGTGGCCGTCAGAGGCTCATGACCGGTTCATTCCGATGGGACGTCTTGGTTGTATTTGATTTAGTCAGTGCAATTTCTGCATTAATACTCCACCGACAACTGTAGAGAAGCAACTATGCTGCGAAGCACCTTCATGCGAGAGACACACCTACGCGTGAACGGGCAGCGTTCACCTCCAGCGCGTCTCGTGTTACTCGCCGAAAGCCCGCAGCAGTGTGCACTTTCTACCTTCACGTGTGCTCCGAGGCATGCGCTCTCCGCGATCTTAGTCGGATATAAACAAAGAACTCGTGATACGCTTGCCATGCCGGCTGGTCAGCCCTCCTCGTGGTCCATGCGAGACAGCACGCTGAATACCCTTGCTTTTCTTCTCTTGGCTGCCCCGCACCAAAGCGGGTCTGCTCGAACTTCGAAGGCGAAAACGATCTCGTTATTGCGTACCATCCACGAAATGCGCCACGATATCTTCTTCACCTACAGCTCTAAAAATCCATGGCTGCGAATGACAGCAAATTGAAGTTGTTATCTTGCAATACGTGTCGTGCCATTCCAGGTGCCGTGTTCTGCGGTGAAGAGGCGTTAACTTAATAGAGGACGCAACTTGCGACGCGAGAGCTTGACGTGAAATTTTTTTTTATCCCTTAAAACAAAAGTTACTTCGACAAAAAATTCAGAAATGAAGGGCAATAAGCTTTCTATGTAAGTCGCATTTGCTTGTATTTTTACTCGGACCACCTCAGGGTGAATTTAATGAGTGTTTTTGGCTCAAAACGCACTTTTTGAAAGTTTAGTATTTTTTTTTCCTTTACGTACGCAGTTTCATCACCTGTAACATTTGTTATGGGTACTGGAAATCTAATAAAACAAAATTGTTGTTCCAGAATTGCTGAGAGGAAAATGATCTAAATATTTTTAGAATAAAAAACGACAAAAATGACACCCATTCACACTAATTTTCGATAAAAAAATATTTATGCTGTATGAACCTGCATGTTTCGAACTATATCGAAAGGCAGAATCTGTGCAAATGTTAATGAAAAAATATCGCGAAGTGTTTTTATAAATTTGAATTTTTATTTATTATTGAAGAGTGCCTGGTTTTTCGCCTTTTCTAAATATTGCAGTGACCTCAAGAATAATTTATTTCGGCGAGAATATTTCAGGCTTTGACTACACAACTTATGTATGATCAGTTTGCATGAATTTTTCTGAACAAATTGGAGATGGTCGAGTGCAACGTCTGGGACCTATGGCGTGGGGTGACCCAGACTCATTTGCGACGTCGACTCCATGCATGACGAGCTGGGTCTTCCGGTGCTTTCCTTCTTTTCCTCCTTTCTCTTTTTTTCGTCGCTGTAGTATAGTGCACGGCGGGAATCCGTCGTGGTGGCTGAGTGGTAGGGACGCTCGGCAACTGAGGCCGAAGACCGTGGTCGAATGAAGTGAAGTCTTTATTTCATAGCGAAATGTACAAAAAAGAAGTACTGGTCAATCTAAGCACATAGTGCTTGTTAGCAGACCAGGCAGCCAGTGGTGCATCCTTAAACTAGGATAAAAAGCAATATACGTTCACAATATTCACATAACAGGAAAAATAATAATACAAGGTAAATACAAGTAATACAATCTAATGCAAACAAAATATAAAAAACGAGAAAATATAATAAAAACGAAAAAAAGAAATCCGACAAGTTCCCCACTTGAGTGGGAAAAAATCACACATTACAATACAAAGTTGAACACCATTTCCTTACTTCTCTCAGCATTACAGCTCGTGTTTTTAAATCGTACAGTATCTCACTTAGTTCATTGAATATCTGAGGTACATATTAATTCCTGGCTTTCTTTCCATAGTTTGTAAAGACTCGTGGTTTAACATATTTCAAGTTTTTCGTAGTGATACATCTTTCTTTACTAATAGCTTAAAATTGTTAGAATAATAGTAGCGGGTCAACACAGTATACTTAAATAGCTCATACACTGGAAGTATTCCTAGTATGCGGTATTTCTCATGTGTCTCTATATTTTCCCATTCCGTTCCATAGGCCATTCTTTTAATTATCCGGTTAATATTTTGTTTATTGTGGTCAGAACACGTACCATACAAGGTGATACCGTATGTGATAATTGTTTCGGCTAATGACTTATATACAGTTCCTCGAATGTTGACAGGGCTTTTCCCTCGAAGGTTATACATCATGGCTGCGACAGCCCTCAGTTTTCTGCAAACGTAAATGACATGGTCACTCTAGGATAGGTGCTGGTCAAAGAAAATTCCTAAATACTTGACCACTGGCTCGAACTGCAATGGTTGGCAGATGCATAAACTACACTTAGAAGAATGCAAATATATGTCGTTATTTAATGAAAGCGCCTTATGAGGATTTCTGAAGCACATTAATTTCGTTTTTGTGTATTTATAAAAATTAAATTATGAGCGAACCAATCTACTATCGCTGATAAGTTCATTGAAAGCTTTGATACTCCGTATTATAATCCTGAATTTCCAGAGCAATTGCAGTGTCGTCGGCGTACTGGAAAATTTTTGATTTCAGCGGTAGCAGGCCGAGGTCGGAAACATATATGTTGAAAAGTAACGGTCCGAGGGTGCTCCCTTGGGGCACACCAAACTTTATTATTTGAAGTTCACTGCATGTCTCTTCTAGTTTAACGCACTGAAGTCGGTCGGAAGAATAATTTACAAAAAATTGATAAAAGCGTCCTCTGAAACCTAGCTTCGTAAATATCTTTAGTAATAAGTTGTGTTCTACATTGTCAAAAGCCTTGCTTAGGTCTAGAAATAGAGCTAAGACTACGTTATTATTTTCTCTTGATGCGGTTATATAGTCGGAGAATTCCTCTAGCAAAGAAGTTGTGTTTTTATTTTTTGTGAACCCGTATTGCGCCATGTTATTCAGAGAATACTTTTCGCAAAAGGATTGCATTACAGAGACAATATACTTTTCCATTATGTGTGCAATAGTGGACAATATCGCTATCGGCCTGTAATTTGTGCAGTCATTTCTTTTACCGTTTTTGTAAACCGGCCTCACAATTGAAATTTTCAATTCTTTGGGTATTATACCTGTTTCGAATATCCCATTCAATATCTTAAGAAGGACCTGTTTGATAATCTCGAAGTTCGTGCACAAAACCCGAGAGCGAATTTTATCAAACCCAGGTGGTTTAATCTTTTTCATGCCCCTTATTATATTCCATAGATCCATTTCAGACATCGCTGGGAGATATGCAGAGTGCGCGCATGCGCGTTTCGGTTCATATTCATAATGTCGGTCACTTTGCGTTGTTCTCAGTTTCTCAGCTGCAGCGATAAAAGTTTTATTGAACCTGTCACACAAAGTCTGAAGGTTTTCCTTTGGAAAATTTTGTTTGATGGTATCATCGACACCAGCTGTTTTGGATCTGCCCATCAATTCGTTTGCCGTACTCCACGTTTTTTTCACGTCTTTTTTGCTGTCTGCAAATCGACGCATCATGTATTTCCTTTTTTCCTGCCGTAACTTTGCGGTCACTGCGTTTCGCAACATTCGGAATTCTGTCCTGTAATCCTGATTGCCAGGTTCTTTTCTGCACTTTTGCCATGCTTTGTCTTTTTGAAAGCACAACTCAACAATATCACGCGTGATCCATTTCTTATTGGTGTTCCTTTGTTTGATTGTTATGATTTTAGTTGACATTGCATATATCGTCTTAAATGTTTCAGTAAACTTGGAATATAATCTAACATGGTCTGACACTAAAAGCGCATTCCAGTCCGTGTTTTTTATGTATTTGTCAACTTTCTCGTTATCTATGTACTGTTTCTGTACTCAGGTGTCACAGTCAGCATTCCTTTTGCCAGACATAATTACAAGAGACGTAAAGTAATGATCAGCTAGTTTGAGTCTAATTACACCGCTTGTGTAGCGCTGATTTCTTAACCGAATGACAATGTGATCAATGCATGATCTTGTTATTTTCGTGCCCAAGTATTCCTCTCTTGTGTAGTCATTAATTACATTTACCAGTCTATATTCAGCTATGATATTAAGGTAATCTGTAACGGCCTTCCTCGATACTTGCATTACGTCAATATTGAAGTCCCCTACCAATATAAGGTGCTGGTCGTTCATGTATTTCTTTAGTAGAGAGTTTAGTTCCTCGAAAAACAGATCTGTGTTCATGTTCGGCGGTCTGTATATCGCACATATGGTGTAGGTAACATCCATTTTGCTCAGGGTGACAAAAATACCTTCCGCATACTTGAATTTTACTGGGATATTATGAAATACCCAGTTATCTTTTACAAATATAACTACTCCTCCGCCTTTTCGAGTTTCCCTGCATAAACCAATCTGAGAGTACCCGGTCAGTGTATACCTACTCAGTTTGCTTGTATCGAGATTGACCTCTGTGATCACTATTACATCGATGTTAGCAAGCCTCGCATGTAAATATGCGCATAACTGATCCCAGTTCTTTTTTATGCTCCGCACATTTACGTGTATTAATACAAGCTCTCCTTTTGTCTTGCAAGCCGCCGCGGTGGCTGAGTGGTTACGGCGCTCGGCTGCTGGCCCGAAAGACGCGGGTTCGAACCCGGCCACGGCGGTCGAATTTCGATGGAGGCGAAATTCTAGAGGCCCGTGTACTGTGCGATGTCAGTGCACGTTAAAGAACCCCAAGTGGTCGAAATTCCCGGATCCCTTCACTACGGCGTCTCTCATAGCCTGAGTCGCTTTGGGACGTTAAACCCTCATAAACCAAACCAAACCAAACCATCCTTTTGTCTTGTTTTACGCTGTAGCGTTGGAAACGTGTAGGTCTCAATCGCGAAAAGAATCGAATGAAGCCATCTAAGACATTTTTGCAAGATCATTCACAGTGGTAATGATGATCACATTAGTGCCTTTCGATTTGCGGGCTAGAAACCTGCCATTCCGTGTCCAGATAAATTTATACCCGAGTTCCTTGCCGAGATTTCTGCATTTCTAAAACAGTTCTTTTTGTGCTGTCGTGAAGTTTTCATTCACGAAAATATTTTCGCTTCGAAGGGCGTGTTTCTTTGTCAGCCACAAGTCCCTTGTTTTCCGGTCTGGAAACCTCACCATTATCGGTGCAATTTTGTCTTTCTGTGCCTTTAATCTGTGCACAGCTTCAAATGAGTGTTTTTCAGGCACCGGCAGATCAAGCTTGTTGCTAAGGTCCACTAGGACCTTGTACAGATCTTGGTCCTCTGCTTCTTGAACGCCGTGTATTTCAATATTCTTCCGTCTCGAATATTGTTCTCCACTTTCTACTCGTTCCCTGAGCTTTGCGATTTCGTTATCTTTTTCTTGCATGTTTTGTTTCAGTTCTTGTGAGATTTTCTTTAGTTCAGCAATTTCGTTCTGCTGATCGCTCACCTTTGTCAGGAGGTCTTCAAACTTAGCTGCTAAAAATTCAGTTGACTTCTCAATGGCCTACCCAAGACTTCTCAAGCCTACCCAAGAGACTTCCATTATCTTCTGGTTTAGATCACCAATCAGCCTTGCCAAAGAGCTGTGCTCACTTGACTCAGATAGTGCTTTTTTTCCTGCGCTCTTCGCATCACTGCTATCTGAAGCAGTTTCATCATCTTTTCCTTCTCTGTTACACGTGTCACATTCCCAAGCTTTGATTTCACCCTGATTCATTTTCTTCAAATTCCTACTGTTCACGCCCGAACATTTGCCAGCATGATACCTCTTCTTGCACCGATTGCAAATTAGATATTGTTCATCTTTTTCAATGCATTTACAACATGCCACACACTTCTGCGGCATAATTCTGCTCAAGGAATGGTGCAGTCCGGTGGAGCAAAAAGGAGTGCACAACTTCCACAAAAAGGCTGCTTACCTAAAAGCAGAGAAGGCTGTTAGTGTGTCTCCCGATGCTCCACCGGACTGCGAGCTGGCATCACAAGTGTTGTCCTTTTAAAGCTGTGGTCCGTGACGTCACTACCATAGTTTGCGCGAACAGCGACGCCTTCGCCACGTTCTTCAGGTAGTTCTACGGTGTTCTTGATTCATCGACGATCCCTCCCTCATCCGCCAGACAGGTCAGCAGGAAAGCGGAACGTAGCCAGGCAGATAGCGGGCGGTAGGCGGCAGGGCTCGGCCTAGAAGCAGAGAAGGCTGTTAGTCTGTCTCCCGATGCTTCACCGGAGTGCCTCTCGCGTTTCGCGTTTCGATCGAGGAACGCAAAAGGCGCCCATGTGCTCTACCGTTTGAGATCGAAGTTACTCCGGAACTCTAAACTACGGCTCTTCTGTCTTCGTTAACTACCTCCTCAGCCCCTTCCCTGAAAACACGATGGGCGGCCGAGAACTGTGAACATGTCTGCGTCTTTTCCTTTCCTCTCGACGGATGTATTGGCGTCATTCATCAGCATGGCTACGATGACTGCGCTAAATTCGCTGAAAGAAGCTAAAACATATATCGCAGTAAGCATTTCGCTAGGTGACACACACTAGAAAATAGGATGCACAATAACATGGTATCTTCTTCGGGTTGAATAGCATCGAATTTAGCGCAGTACAGACCTGAGCATAGTTTTTGTTGAGTGTTCGATCGGCACCTCCGAGCTACACGTGCGACTCCAAGCGGCTGACGCTCGATTCGACGTTGATTAGCCAGGAGCGGCATAAGCATGGAGGCAGCAGGCAGTTGTGGTGCATGAGGAATTTGCGGGTTGCGAGCTTTGATCGGATAGTGATTGAACATCAACAATTGGACGCAGCTGGTGCCAGTATCGGTTTAAAGTCAAACAAAAACAGAGGCTGTGCGATAAGATATAACCTGGATGCCGCTTGAAGAGCGGGAAGCACAGAGTAGTACTCTCACTGAACAACGCATGATCACGATGAATCAAAGCAGACGGTCAGCTGAGGTATTTAACTGCAGTACAGACTACTTGATTGGGACTCACCTTAATTCGAGCTTGGGGTTTGTTCGAACGTATCGTTTTGACCCCTCCGCAGATATCGGGAACTGGCTGCGGTTAAGTTGAGCTGAGCATTTTTGAAATTTGCGCTGTACCTTCGAATTGACCATTTGCGGAAACCTGTAAGTAGTCTTATCTGCGAGGCTTGCTTTCGAACCATAAGGTCTCAGACCCAGACAACACACTCACATTCATCGAGCGAACGAAAACTCCGGATGATCCCACTCTGCCTGCATCAACGTACAGGCAGGAAAAGTGGGCAGACCGTCCATTGTCACAGTGCAGTGGGAGTGTGTTGTTCCTTGTACTGGCTAAGGGAGGTGAAGGGTGAAGTTGGATTGAGTTTGTTGTTCAGCTTAAAATTTTTAGAAAGTTTAGTATGAAGTAGCTTACACATTGCTGAAAAAGGAACAAAGTTTCATTTCCTTCTATTTCCGGCATGGCCACTACTGCAGTGCTGCAGAAGGTTGAGTGCAATACGCTTTAAAAACACTACATTAATACTCTTTCGACGGCTGTCTCAGAGCCAACTTGAAGAAAAGTGGCGATTTCTGAGTTTACTCAGAAAGGGGAACATGGCTCGTTTCACTTCTACAAGGAATGCGACAGTGTCATCTGGGAAAGAGACCATTTGCTTGGAAAACCACACTTGTGGAGAAGCTGACCTGCAGATGTAGTAGTAGTAGTGGTTTATTGTGTACAAATCTCTCGCTTGCTTTTCTTGCTATCGCTTCTCTCTATACTTCTGCTCGCTCTCCTTTCGCTTTCACCTCCGCCGGCTGCGCTAGGGTGCGTGCAGATTTTTTTCAAACAGTGCCTTTAGGACGAAGTTAAAATGCCGCGAATGTTTCGGCTTCGTCGGCACACGACCCGCGGTGGCTCCGCTAAAGCAGATATTCAGCATTCACTTAAGGTGAGCATGTTATAGTGTCTGGCTAGAATGTGCGAGACATTTGGAACATGAGAGAGTGTTAGAATTTGGTACGGTTAAATTTGCGGTCAGCAATGGAGCTTCTCAGAACCTCTACGCGGTTCAAAACATACGGCGTCGGGGCCATCAGCACAGCCTCATTCTTCCCTAGATTAGGATGATGGAAACCAGCCGACGTGACAACGTGGCCCAGGTATCCCCCTTCGTAACAATGAAGCTACATTTGTCGACCTACAGCTTCAGTCCGGCTTCCTTAAGGCGATGCAGTACTTGGGTCAAGTTCTTAAGGTGTTCTATATCAATGTGCCCGGTCACTAAGACGTCATCAAAGTAGAAGACCACGTGCCGCAGTCCTTGCAATAAATTGTCCACCTCCATCTGGAAAATGGACGGTGCTGGCGTAACTCCGAAAGGTAAGTGAGTGTTTTGGTATAGCCTCCCTGGCGTGTTGGTAGTCAGCAGCTTCGAGGTTGCTTCGTCCAGATCCACTTGCAAGTGGGCATCTTTATGGTCGAGCTTTGTTAAATTTTCACTTCCACTCAGTATTGCGAAGAGATTCTCTACACGCGATATCAGATCATTTTCGGACACAGTCACGGTGTTTACTTGTACCTTGAAGTCACCGCATATTCGAATCTGTGCGCTGCGGTTTAGCATATGCAATATGGGTGCAGCTGAAGTTAATCCTAGATTTGTGCGAGTAGCACAATCCAGTTATTATAAATAGAGAAACTAAATATGATTGACAAACCACGTGGGAATCCCATAACAGGCAGACGACCATTTACCCTTGCCTAATGTCGCATGTGATCTATAGAAAACGCGGAATAATGGAAATAGACGAAGAGGGGAAGTACAGCCTGGGAAGTGTTCATAAGCGTATTAGTCAACAGTTATGAGCCCTGGTCAAAAAGAAAATGCAGAAAAGTCATAAAGAGAGCGCAAAATAAACGACGAACAAATAGCGCTAAGAACAGCCGGCATACTGGAGGCAATAGAGAATTTCCCATGGAGAAGTGAGATTATAATCAGAACTACTCTAATGGAGGAAACTGCCGGAGAGGAAAGAGTGAGGCACAAAGCTTGTGGAACCAGGAAATTAGGGAGGCCTTCGAAGAACGACGGGTACGCAGAGGAGAAGCCAGATAAGCAAAGAGGGCGCAGTTATCTGAAGAGGAAATAGTCCAAAAATTGGCATCTTAGTTTCAAAAGAAACGGCAAGTGCTGGTCTTCGTCCAGGCTAAAATAAAGCAGTCCTCTGATCGATGGCTGGCTGAAGTTCGTGATTAAACTAAAGGGGGCCAAGAAGTCTTGAACCATATAAGCTGGCTGAGTAAAACGAATCAGAGAGCAGGAACAGTTTCAAGACGTTGAGGGAAAATGTTTAAAGGGAGATGACGCTGTGTATCAGTTATAGCTGAGTTATTTAGGAACGACGATAGGGCACTCTCCCAAAATGAGGCAGCAACACAGGACAGGATAAAAGAAAACAGGTTAGAGCTGACCAGTTTTAACTGGAAAAGGTGGAAGAAAATATTCCGAATTGTACATTCGCAGGGATAGAAGAAATTCCAATCAACCTGATTTATGAACTTGGCCCAAACTGTGATAAAAGAATTAGAGACAATCATGTCAAATAAGCAAATTCCGCACAGCTGGACACAGAGTAAAATGAATTTGATTTATAAGGGGAAAGGAGATAAGGCGAACATATCCTTCCGACAGATTACGATATCATCAGTTTTATGCAGGCTCGCAATGCAGGCGGTGAAATTAGAAATTCAGCCATGGGTAGAAAGTAATAGAATACTCTGAGAACATCACAACGACTTCAGAGGTGATATGCGCTTAGATGCTAGCCTGTTCGTGCTTACCCAGTGCATAGAAATAGCTAAAACGGAGAACAGACCTCTGTGTCTAGCCTTACAGAATATAAGTGGTGCATATGACAATAGGAAACTCCCGTGGAACATATAAAAGGAAGAAGGTACCGGTCATGAGGTAACTGATATTCTACAGGAAATGTACCGTGAAAGTAAAGTTTAAATTACATGGGAAGAGATAAAAAGTACGGCGACTATGGAAGTACAGAAAAAGAGTAAGGCAAAGGTGTCCTCCATCACCGCTGCTGTTTATGTGATAAGAATGGAAAAAAGGCTACAAGGAAGCAATCTAGGTCATAATCTGTCATACAGATGAGGCGGAAAGGTAGTTGAGCAACGGCTGCCAGGTTTAATGTATGCGGACGATATTTTACTGTTAGATGATAGCCAGGAGGATTTTCAAACGCTGGTAAATTGCTGTGGCGAAGAAGGAGAAGCTATAGGGATAGGGGTAGGGTTTAGCGCAGCTGTGTCAGATGTGATGATTTTCAACGATACAACTGATTAGGTGCCTACAATACAATGCCATGAAATACCCAGTGGCCGAAAAGAAATACCTCAGAGTATGGTGAAACGAAGGGCAGATACGCACGGAAAAGCATGAATAGTCTATTATGGCAAAAGGGCTAAAAGATGACGAGATAATGAAACATCGGACAACATAAGCGCCCAACAAATATGATGTAGTAAAAGGTATTTGGAAAAAATAATAGTGCCGAGGCTGACTTTTGGGAACGCGGCTTTGTGATTATGGGCAGAAGTTCAGTCGTGATTAGAAGTAAATCTGACGGCTGTTTGAAGATTAACACTAGGTGCTGTGGGGACCTGCGCTGCAGCCCCCTGAGTTTGCTTTCCCGCGAGGCACCGTGCAGCGGCAGTCTCACCTCGAGGCTGAGCGCATTCCCTTGTCAGTTACATTAACTGGCAAGAGAGGGCGCCAGCATCGCTGCGCGGGAGACTGCCAAAGCCCGCGCGCGGGAGAGGGGGCTTCGGCTGGGATCGTCGGCGCGGGCCGACGTGTCGCCCGCGGCTCCGCTCTTCGCCGGCGGGGCGAGGAAGCGACGGGGAGACAGGGTCCGGTACTCGTCCCGTCCGGCCTTCGGAGTATATATCCCTTGCCCTAGCGCGGGCGAACTTTCGGTCGGAACCTTGCTGGTGAGTCGGACGACCTCGATTCATTAGCGTACCTTGTGGCTAGCTGGAGTTATTGATGCTGTAGCAATAAATGCCTGTTTGTGTCAGCCAATGTGTCGTTCCTTTGTTCCCCCAGAGCAAGGCCCGCCGTGGTCGGCGAGCGCTCGGTAGCGTACGCGATCGCGGGGTGGGGTCCGGGTGGCTTTGAACCGTGTCAGCCGCGATTGAATGGGAGAACGTGTTTATCTCCACAATTCCACCCCACATCTGGCAGCCCAACGTGGGGCCTGCTCTTGGAACATTGGACGACTGTCTGTTCGGTTCGAGGAATGCTCTTTGTCCGGACTTGACAAGTGCTAGGCCTAGAGTGGAGTTTGATCGCTAGGACCTGCGGCATACTTTCTTGAGTGCGAGGTGTATTGCGCTGCAGCATGTTTGAACTTCTCGATGTGCTCAGCACATTTTTTTCCCTGGAGATTCTTCGTGAGAATCACTTGGTCCGCATCGAGGGAGCGCGAGGCCTAGCGCCCGCGGAGTTGTCGAGCCCGAAGCGAGTGAGTATGGAAGCCGCGTGGGTGGTCCGAGTTTCTGTATATATTTTCTCTACTGTCTGTTTTTCGACTCTGGTAGTCGCGGCTCCGGGAGCCGGGTGGACTGGGGCCACGGGTGCCGCTACGAGCTCGCTGGTATTGCAGCTCGGCACCGGGCGCTCCGACACCGTCCGATACGGTGGACGCCGACCGCTCAGAAGCTGCTTTGTGCAGTGAGCGGGGTAGGACCACCCCACAAAGCTGACGTCTCCTCGCGGCTGCGCGCACATAACCCGTTTCGGGTCTTTGTTGTGGTCACGGTCGTTGTCGGAGTGGTAGTTAGGCCTGAGGCTTTTCGAAGCTGCCTGCACCACGTAAAAGAGACACGACCACCGGACCGTGTCGTTGAGAGGGGGTGCACCTTGCTGCCCGCCCGTTTTTTGTAACCTTGCACGAACAGAGCAGTCTCGTTCAACTCAAGGAAGGGCTTTGTTCACTCGAACTTTGCGTTTGCACAGCCGCCGACACGTTTTGCTAGCGAGTTAGGCATTGTGCCACAATGCCCTTGCGGATGCCGTTTCCCCTCCCGTGACCTGCGTTAAAGGAACGGCGAGAGCGTTTCGGCAATTTTGCAGATCCGGTGGAGCCACCCAGGCTTGCTGTCCGGTGCACATCGTCTTGCTGCGACGGAGCGGCCTGTATCCTGTTCGCCGCATCCATCCGGGGCAGCTGTGGCGAGACCAGTCAGCAGTCACCTCCGGCTGCTAATGCCCTGCCGACTACTGCAGGATCCTGGTCTGCAGGTTTCCCACCGGCCTTCGATTCGCGGGCCTGCGGACACGGTAGTCCGCGGGCCGTGCGAGTCGTCCCAGCGGAGACCTTCACGCCGCCTTCGGAACACCGCGGAAGACTGCGTGGACACTGTCGGCGTGACCTCCGCTGCAAGACGTGCCTCAAGGACATGAAGACCAGGAGACTCCTCCATAGCAGGTATTTTCAGGCGTGTGGGTCTATTTAAGGTTGGGGGGGATGTGAGGACCTGCCCTGCAGCCCTCTGAGTTTGCTTTCCCGCGAGGCACCGTGCAGCGGCAGTCTCACCTCGAGGCTGAGCGCATTCCCTTGTCGGTTACATTAACTGGCAAGAGAGGGCGAAAGCATCGCTGCGTGGGAGACTGCCAAAGCCCGCGCGCGGGAGAGGGGGCTTCGGCTGGGATCGTTGGCGCGGGCGGACATGTCGCTCGCGGCTCCGCTCTTCGCCGGCGGGGCGAGGAAGCGACGGGGAGACAGGCTCCGGTACTCGTCCCGTCCGGCCTTCGGAGTATATATCCCTTGCCCTAGCGCGGGCGAACATTCGGTCGGAACCTTGCTGGTGAGTCGGACTACCTCGATTCATTAGCGTACCTTGTGGCTAGCTGGCGTTATTGTTGCTGTAGCAATAAATGCCTGTTTGTGTCAGCCAATGTGTCGTTCCTTTGTTCCCCCAGAGCAAGGCCCGCCGTAGTCGGCGAGCGCTCGGTAGCGTACGCAATCGCGGGGTCGGGTCCGGGCGGCTTTGAACCGTGTCAGCCACGATTGAATGGGAGAACGTATTTATCTTCCATTCAACCCCACAGTGCCCCTTGGCAAACACTCAGGCAGTACATGGGGATATTGGCTGGTCATCGTTCGAATTACGGGAAGCTGAGAGTAAAATACTACATGAAGAACACCTAAGGAATCTGGACGGTAACATGTTGGCAGCTAAGGTATTTAAATCCTTATAGAGAAATAGCGTTGACTCACACTATCGGGAAAGAACTAGAACACTAAGCAGGGAAAATGCCGGACACGAAGACGGAGAATTAAAGAAAATTGAACGCCAGATTTAAACCGCGGCAGGCAGTAATTTGATCAATTCAATGAAAACGAACCATAGTGTAGAACTATATGGAATCTGGCAAAAACAGTTCAGGAAGGAAGCGTTTTAAGATAACTCAAGAGGCAGTGCCCTACTCCTTGAAGCTCGGTCAGGGTGTCTTAGAACGCGCAGCTGCATAAATAAATTTAACGAAGATGACACAACTTCTGTGTGTGATAAATCTGTAAACAGAATTGTAGACCTCATACTCGAATGTGATGGTGTCCATCCGGATGTCAATACTGGCCCCGTCACACTTCCTGAGGCCCTAGGGTTTAGAGATAAAAATGGTCATCTAAAAAATCTGCGGTAGAAGTTAGCAAAATTCAATTGGAAGATTGGTTTGGTTTGATTAAGGTGGTTTAACGTCTCAAAGCAAAACGCAGGCTGTGAGGAACGCCGTAGTAGAGGGCTCCGGAAATTTTGACAACCTGGGGTTCGTCAACGTGCTGTGACATCATACAGTAAACGGGCCTCTCGAATTTCGCCTCCATCAAAATTCAACCACCGCGGCCGGGATCGAACCCGCGTCTTTCGCCTCAGCAGCCGAGCGCCATAACCACTGACCTACCACTGCGGCTGATTGGAAGATTGGTGGCTCATAAGCAAAGAGGTGACATAAGGTTAAATGTGTAGGAGAACGTATTTAAAGAAAATGGCGAACCTTAATAACAATTTACAACATAGTTAAAGAAAATTAAGGGAAAACGACGAGCATGGCGGAAACTGCCACCACCACATTTCAGAGATGCTCCTACCTTCCATCCACCCAGCCATCCATCCATTTATTATCATTTCCTTCTGTTTTCCACTCAATCCAGTGAGTCACTGGATGGGGTTGAAACCAGTAACCTTGGTTGACGCGAAGCCCCAAGGAAGGTCTATAGTGCTCAACAGGAAGCAGTGGCACAAAGACGGAGGGTGCAGTCTGCCACATTGCCTCAGTCTTTTCCTCCACCCCTCAGCACCCCTTTGGCGATGCATACACATGGCTGTAGCAAAGATTTCAAACGCACCTTTCCTATGTAAAGTTAGGGTTGACTCTGGCAACATAGCCGTCAGAGCCTTGCCTTACTCCAGGCTACAATACCGGTATTCCACTTCTGATGAGTTACAACTCTTCCCGGAAAAGTTACGTATGACCCACGCCCTTCCTTGAATCAAAGCAGTCAATGAATTTATCGGAAACTCCAATGAAAAGGAGTCTGTGTCCGCGTGTGTGCTCTAGCGTTTTATGTTGCGTGCTGTGTGTGTCTGTGTTTCGGAAGTTTGTGCCATGCCCTAACTATGGTTACTGAATACGCTCCTGGACTCTGACTCATCACGCTTAAAGAGCGTGGGTGCCATTTTGTATTCTTTTTCTTATCTGTAGCGAGAGCTGCACTGGGCTACCAGTCGAACATTTTGCGGTGGACGGGAAAGGCCGATTGCGCGCATGCGCCGTTACAATGCACCTGGAGCGCAGCAGCAGGTGTGGCATGCGCTTCCCTATCGCCACGGGCGTACTTGACGTCACGCGGATGAGAAGTTGTGTGCATGCGTCGATACCATGGTAACCAAGGAGACCCCACAGGTGCGCCACGCGCTTCGTCGCCGCCTCGCCGCACGCCGCTCTATCACCCAAACCGAGCGTCGCATGCGCAGCATTGAGTATAAAAGGCGGTATCGCAACGTTTCGTATAAATGCACAGGAGAGTCCAGCCGTTGCTAAATGACGGTATACAGAAGAAAAGATTAACTCTTTCTATCCTGAGGTTGTCGCCTCGCACTTGGATACTAAAGCAACCAAGAGAGAATGATCCTATGAAGGCAAAGAAAGCAGCGGAGACGCCCCAACAGAGAGGGAAACGGCTAATAATAATAATAATTGGTTTTTTGGGGGGAAAGGAAATGGCGCATTATCTGTCTCCTATATCGTTGGACACCTGAACCGCGCCGTAAGGGAAGGGATAAAGGAGGGAGTGAAAGAAGAAAGGAAGAAGAGGTGCCGTAGTGGAGCGTTCCGGAATAATCGGCTTGCCAAACACAGATGTCAGACTGCCGTGCCTAATGGACGGCGCATAGGCGCCGAGATGGAGCCCTATATCTCTCAACGCTAAACATACAGTGACGACAGCAAGCTCAACCACTGAAACGTACCTTTCGCTACGTATATCGTGGCGTAGCCAAGATAAGCAACTGCCAGTTCTTTTTTTGTCTGTGGGAGGGGTTAACTCGGGCTCATTGTAGCAGCCTTTTGGAACCCCTATATATATTCGTCTGGAATAATCATTTTGCACTCTGAAGAAGTATCGTCGCCATTCGAAACATCCTGGGCAGCGCAGGCTGCTTACCGTGACAGGCGGATGCAATTAATCGTTAGAGGTTGCTCGGGAAGAGACCCCTGCATTGCAACCTAAGTCCCACCGATGGCAGCACGTGTCATAGAATGGCAGTGGCGCATCGCTTGTTCGCTGCCCCGCTGCGCCAGAAATGCTAGGAAGAAACCCAGGGACCTATGAATGTATACAATGAACAATTCGGCATATATGCACACTAACCCATTATCGCTATCCGAACAACTGCCATCCGTGAACACTAGACCTAAGAAGCAGAACAGAAGGAAAAACTCAACACCTTGCGCACATAATTCAGATTTTAATAACTACGAAAATCAATCATCATTTGTATATTAATAATAATAATTGATTTTTGTGGAAAGGAAATGGCGCAGTATCTGTCCTATATATCGTTGGACACCTGAACCGCACCGTAAGGGAAGGGATCAAGTAGGGAGTGAAAGAAGAAAGGAAGATAGAGGTGCCGTAGTGGAGTTCTCTAGAATAATTTCGACCACCTGGGGATCTTTACCGTGCACTGACATCGCACAGCACACGGGGGCCTTAGCGTTTTTCCCTCATAAAAACGCAGCCGTCGCGGTCGATTTGTATTGTTTTTTTTCACCGCTTCCATTTCAAGGATGCCGACGACATGGCTGTTCAGGTAAACCGGCCTGCTTTGCGGCATTTCGTGAGCACGGATTTATTTTGTGTTTCTCAGCGCTGTTTGAAATAAAAGCCAACTGGCGTGTTCACTTGCCCAGCGACCCGCATTATACCTCAAACGTCGTTATGATGCCGCTTCTTTGCGCCCTGTGCAAAACTCTGTGGAAGCCCGTCGTTCGATTGCGTGTACCACAGACTTCTATACAAGGTTGTTGCATTTTTTAGGTTTTTCATCACTGAAGTGCAATTGTGAATAATGCAATGAAAATCTCGGAGACTTTTTATCCCGCTTAATTGCGTGAAACACACTGAATTTTGCGGTGAATGGCAGGTTCACTTTATTGCTGGCACATAAGAAATAGACGCTTTTCAATTCTTTTCCCTGGACGCTGAGCACGCAAGTCGGAATGAATTGTTACTCCCTTTTTATCTATAGAGCACAAATATACCTCATAGAGCTCCAGAATTCGATATTGCCTTCTTGTAACTTTGAATACGACCTTTTGTTACGCTCTAATGCGTATTGTATATTTTGCACTCTGTGAGTTTGTTTGTGTTTATTCTATTTTTGCTGTTATTATGATTGATAATTATTCGCTGTTTAATTTTCATTTACCGCCAGCAAAGACATACGCACTGTTGTGTGTTTCGCGTCACAGCTGTATGGTACTGTTCATTATATCATCGATTTTAGCGTAATTACCTCTTGTGCGGCCAAAGAAGTTGCTGGCCTCGCTGAAGACCCATTCTCTGCTTGCAGCGTCCACGTTTATAAAAGAGAAGAGAACTTGAAATAAACTGCGATGCGCATCCAAAATCTGTAGACATCTTCCTGGCGTAACGATGACGTTGCAAATACTAAGGTAAGAACAGCCATGCGTGCGCTTGGTAGCGAAAGCAGCAGCTTTAAGTGGTGACCTTTTCTTCAAATGTTTGTTAGGACATATGAAGCGGTCTCTCACCGGTGGTTCACATTTGTGACGACGGTTGTGACGTTGCAAACGTGAGGTCACGCGCAGAGATCACTGTCAAATGAGCAGGCAACGTACAGCTTTGTAGTGCTCTGCGGCGCAAATAAGACAACACTGGCAAATTAATGCAAAAAAATGTTCGTATGTTACTATTTGCAGTAAGGGTCTTGCAGAAATTGGGGAACGTTTATGAGCCTTGAAGTCAAGGCGATGCAAGGCAGTGCGCATCGTGGAAACCTAAATGGATTTCGAAGTAATCTGTCGGGTGACATAGCGCGCGCCTTTTGTTTGAATTTCCCTCGCATCATCACTAAATTGTTCTAGCTTTACACGAAATTAACATTTATTTCTTCCCGCACTTCCACTGTTCTCTACGTCCGTACTTAATTGGCACCTAGTCGTAGATCGAGCTGGAACCATCTCTCGACAGCGGTCGCCTGACTGACGTAGAGTTCAAGGTTCGCACGGATGTGTTCCGCAATGCGGACCAACGCAAGTTCCGCGCCCACAAGCTTTTCCTCGCCTTCAGGAGCGAGGTTTTCGACGCCATGTTTCTTCGGGGACCTGGCTGAGCTGGGCGTCATCGACGTACCGGACATTCACCCAGACGGCTTTGATATCATGCTCAGGTGAGGAGCAGAAAACTGTCAGCCTGTTTCGCCACTCTCTCACGCAGGCTCCACTCTCCTACGGGCACAAGTTTCGCGTCAGCAGCTGAATTATGGTAGACGATCGTTATGTTTTTATGCAAAAGCGGCGCTGTGATCGGCAGTGACGCGAGTTGTAGGCAAAAAGAAGGACGCCTACACGACTGTGCGATTGTGCCAAGCGACACTGCCGTCGAAACCAACTCGCGTGTGCAAATATTTCATGGTGCGCGTCGGTTGTGGTTACAAAAGTTTCTTTTTATGCCTGGAGAATTTTTTTTTACCGTTTTCAACCTGTTGGCCAGGCGGAATTACCAATCGATGAGCTGCTTCGGATTCCTTCTCCGCTCCTAGTTACCAGCAAGTAAAAGCGTGGATGTGGCGGGCGGCTGCGTCGACTGATTAAATGAAAGCAGTCGACAGCTTCCGTTCTGGCCATTCGTTCGGGCATTATCTTTATGAGATGCTCGCCCTCCCCTACATTGTGCCTCACCTGAGGAAATTTAAAGGTATAATAAAAGATGATGATTAATGGAACCGAGAAAGCACGAGGCGTAGAGATAAAGTAATCGTCTACAGACCTTAACTTTCGGATCGATACAGCCCACGTACGCGACTGATACTAGTACAAACCCATGAACGACGCGAATCAGCTTTTCCCGCAGACTAAAGTGACAAACCTTCGCTACGGAGAACGTGGAGAACAACTGATACAGCTGTGTTGAATGAGGCAAATGTGGTCTCTATGTTCTTTGGAACTTTGCCCATCGAGTGCCAGCTTAATTGCGTTAATATGCCTGCACACGTTTGTGACGGGAGTCGAGAGTTCACTCCACTGGCAACGTACAGAGGTCCTCCAAAAGACTGGCTTTTTACTCTCTCGATTATCGGCGAGCTGCGCAAGCACAAGCATCGACCGTTTTGCTCTCGCTTCAAGGGAAAATTGCGCTCAATGTGCTGAGCTGAATATTTCAAGTCATTCTGTTTTTTTTAAATCTCAATATAAGTATCAAAGTGAACCCTGAAGCGCAGTATCCATCCTTCTTGATAAAAAATGCTGTTGATGCGGGATTTATGCTGCGTCAGCCAGCCTCTGAAGCAGCTGAAATTATGGAATCTTGATAATCTAGGCAATAACTTAAGTCAACTTGATCTTGGATTCTAGAGGCGTTTAATCGCTCTCTGGGACTGATGTTGGAAGGAGACACTTGTTAGCTCACGAAAGTGAAAAGAGATGGAAACTACGTGTCGTACTCCTTCCAGAGTTTGGAGTTGCTTCGGCAACGTTGGGACAGGCGGCTCCACCGCTTTGAGCGCTAAGGTGACTCGCAGAAGCTCTTCTGTCTTTCTTTTTCCTGCACGAAGAGGTGTTCGGCACGTAGTGATAATAACTGGGACTGACAACGAAGCCGCAATGTGGTGCGTAACTTCTCATGCTGACAGCATAGCAGAAGGTGAACGAGGTGTAGGCGTTCATTCTTGAATCGTTCGTTGCTCTACTGAAGAGCAACCTAGTTTAATAAAATTAGGAAGAGACACGTAAGTTCCGCCTTAAGGGTATGACGCGATAGTTTTAGTGGGTTATAACACCCATGTTTGCAGAACTGGTCATTCTCGACTTCATATTTTCCTGGGAGTCATCATAGCAGAGCGGTTACGCGATGGCCCTGCCTTTGCAGGTGCTGCCATCGGTGGGGCTTCGGCGACCCAGGTTGCTCATCCTGGGCAACTTACTGCAACCAATCATTAATTTCACTGCTACGTGCTACGGCGGTCAGTTTGCTCACAATCCGGTCGGCAAGTTCTGATGACGCCATAGGGGTCACGTGACTTACGTTGCCACCCAGGTCGCTTCTCAGGGGACTTTCGCTTAAAACGCCGAGAACAACGCAAGATTTTCAGTAGAACGTGAGCTTTGAAGCTATCGCGTTAATAGCCGCGAATGAGCTCCTTAGATTTCAATTCTTAAATGCAGCGCTAGCCTCGAAGCCGATACGTTAGTGAAGGGTCCCACTTGTGCCGCTCACGGACGCCGCCCGCTGCTTTCGCCCTTCTGTGACTGAGTCCTGTAGCGCTTTTACGTCAAGTATGTCTTGGAGCCGGTATTAAGAACCTGCAAAGAATTTTCGTGGCCCCTTAGAGTGTATTAAGCGTGATACCCTCACTGATATAATCGCATCGCTTAGAGAAGCGTCCTTGAGGAACTGGAGAGAAATTTTTGCCGTATTTTGGTCTCATTATTTTGTCCATATACCGTTTCGTGGGCAGTCTCTCTTCTGAACCTCTGCATTTTAGGTGCTCCTTATGTACATTTAAAAATGCTATAAAGGCCAAAATCATAATCATAACAGTAATCATCAATAATGGCAATAGTCAAAGCTGTATTTATTCTCCTCAAAGATAACCAGCATAAGTAAACCTTGCACAGAGTTCTACTGACACTCAAAACTGCTCCGTGGCATATATTCGGTACCGAAGTGACGTGGTTGCAAATTCCGCTTGATGTCTTCCAATGAGGAACTTCAAAGGTAACAGACAAGCCCAGCTTTCAGGGACATGGCCGTTTAGTTCGGCAAACTGCCACCACGGGCCGCTTCACCCTGAACTCCTTCTTTCTCTTTTCTTTTCCCCTTTTCTGCCTCGCATATAGCCGCACGCAGGCAGACGGGAGGGCGCACAGCTGCGGGGTTGGCTTGGGCGGTTAACCATTGTTCTGATTCCACACTGTAGGAGGAGGAAGAAGTAAGTAGGGCTTTGTGGGCGAAAAAAAACTATCAATGCGGCGTGAAGCTTTGCTGCGCCTGAGGAACACATGTTCAGTAGCAGGATATTGAGAAAGGCCCCAGTTAGAAGAGAAAGAGGGGACGGAAAAGGCAAGATGGCTGAAGGGCTTGTTGAGGCCGTTCGATAGCGACGCTGTGCGGAGTGAAAACGCGTGGTTTTTTTTGACGAGTTGTAAGGTAGAGAAGAGATACATCCCAGCAGAAGCAGGACGCAGTGATACAGTGTGTCATGTCTCACCGGCACCGTATCTTTTCGCTGCATTACAACTAGCCCACAGTGCCACCTTAGTGAACTCCTGGATTTAGGCTCGTGATTAGAAGCCAAATTAATATGTATCAAAATAAAAAAATCAAGAATGCAGGAATGTCAGATGCTTGTAGAAGAATTTTTTGGGCGAACGCAATGGAAGCTTCGTCCAAAAGTCCAATCTCTACAATCATTTGGGGTGTTAGTTGCAAGATGCCGTCTTGGTTGTGTAATTGCTGACGCCTATCTTTGTGGCGGATCAGTGAACCAGCTCTTTTATCGGCGTAATGATATTTGTACAATTTTCAGAAACACGTCGAACTCCTCATCAGCACGACTATAGTTCAGCGCTATATTTCGCGAAAAGTAACGGTTATAAATTTTCTTTCTTTTTTTTTCCGAGGACGGTTACTGACTGCAATACTCTCCTTTAAAGAGTGATATCCGCAGTTCAGTTTCTGAAGGCCTTTGATGATGTATTTTGGTTACTGTATAGAGATATTCTTCAGTTTTATTTGTCGTGCATGCTTTTATTACTGACTTATTGCCCTTGTATGTTATATATTTGTGCCCTTCCTGCTTGCACCCAAGCAAGAAGTCTACAGTATTGGGTAAATAAGTAAATAAATAAATAAATAAATACAGGACTTCGTGTCCAGAACTTAGCGTATCTAACACCAACTGGTGAAACCACGAATAGCGGCTCACTCCAGGTTATTTTTTTTTTTGTGACCGTAGTGAGACACTCCTGTGCAATCTGAGGAGAGTGAACGTTCTCTTGGACACCGTCTCTCTCATCGTGTACCCTCAGCGTTCATGAACTGAGCGGCCAA
This sequence comes from Amblyomma americanum, assembly GCA_030143305.2. NCBI lineage: Eukaryota > Metazoa > Arthropoda > Arachnida > Ixodida > Ixodidae > Amblyomma > Amblyomma americanum. The sequence goes on from JARKHS020013514.1 coordinate 28,173, forward strand.
CAATGGCTTTTTGGGACAGTGGTAGAAACACATTGTTTAAATTAAGAGGCTCAGATGGAGCAATTGCCGACAGACCACAGTAAGGGTAATCCCGCATGTACATTGAAACCACCACCACTGCTCTCCCAACAAGCTGCACAGAGCATGAGTAGGATTGGTTCTTGGTTCTGTTACGTAGTTATCAAACAAATCCATGTACCATTGTTTGCGCTTGTTTGCTAAATTATCCTAGCCCGAAGAGCCGCAGCGGTGGCTAAGTGGCTATGGCGCTCGGCTGCTGGCCCGAAAGACGCGGGTTCGTTCCCGGCCGCATCGGTCGAATTTCGATGGAGGCGAAATTCTAGAGGCCCATGTACTGTGCGATGTGAGTGCACATTCAAGAACCTTAGGTGGTCGAAATTTCCGGAGTCCTTCACTACGGCGTCCCTCATAGCCTGAGTCGCTTTGGGACATTAAAACCCAATAAACCAAACCAGACTATCCCAAAGCAAAAGAAAAAAACTAACCGTCCTCACCATGTTTTGTGTACTACAGCTCTTGTACATCGTAATCGGGCCGGACAGTTATTCAGAGCACTGACTTCAATGTTGCGACAATATTAGAAGCGCTGCAACGCCATGCGTCGGGTTCCGACTTTATATCCCTCTATGGTTGCCTGTCTCGTTCTCCCACTGCATGCAGTTTGTACATTTGGAGCATAGTTTCAGAAGGGAATCTGTCGATAAAATTGGAACATGCAGCAACGTAACCTCCCGAAAATGGACACAACGTTGCTATACAGAATACGCGGAGTGTAATACGCTTCTTGCCTGCGCAAATGCAACATTTGCATCGCAGTCTCAGGCTGCAAACAATTATTACGTTAGAACCAGAAAAATAAAATTCAGGGGGCACTTTGTTGAACTAAAGTGCGATGAGGCGAAAGCCTTTAGCGCGGTGTTGCTGCTTGTGTCACTGATGTGGGGTTAAGATGTTAATTAAGTACACAATTGCTTGTGAATCTTAAAGGCTGGAGACACTGCAGGGCATTTGAGAGGCATCCATCTGATTCGACGCCCTTCTTCAAACACTCTCCAGCGTCCTAGACAAGCAGAACTACATATGCGTCGGCAGGAAGTACCGTAGTTGTTAGCATGCTTGGTTGCGGAACGGAACGATGGTAGAACTACTCTATGAGTATTTGCATGCTTGCATTCATACTATTATGCTCTTGCAAAAGTGATGAAACCGTTTGCTGTATTAGTTGCCGGCGGCGACACCATATCAATAAAGTAAAGACTTCGAACTGTGATTCCTTGTCAATGCCCTGCTATCAGTGAGTGTTTGCGACCCGATTTTAGGATAGTGTCTCGCTTGTGAGAAGAATTCGTTCTTAACTCACTCTTGAAATCTTTTAACAAAAAATAACTAAACAGATAGCCTCACTAGAGAGAATACATAGGTAAGCATTTACCCTTCATCTCGCTATGAGAAGCTGAATTCGCGTTCTTGCTTGTATCATACTCTTTTCAAAATTGTTTGCGTGTGTATTGAATTTTTTCTTTGTTGTGTGCCTTGTTATGAACGCTGCCAAGCTGCAGACGTTACTTACGTTCATTAATATCGTGTTGGCTGCAGCAAATAGCGCGTGCTTTTTTTTTCTAATGTATACAAATTTTTATTTAAAAGCCGTAAAAGATGCACCGTAGTGATCCGTGCAGGTGGATTGTGCGCCAAGGCGGATATTATGTCCGTGATAAAGTTCATTCAAAATACTATTAATGAACTAAAAATTGAAGGCTGCAAACATCGAAAGTTAACCAAGTCTTCAAAATTCTTTAATAGTGTTGCAAATGGGTCGCAAGCCCCAAGGGTAGCGTTGGCCTGGCGGCCTGGGGCACAGCTGGAAACATCCGAAGGTCCTGGCAAAGGATGAGTCGACTGCCAACAGAACAACTTGTTTATTCTGGCATCGCAAAAGAGCAGCCGGTCAGGGCGACCACGTTACTCGACGGAAGAAATCGAAGTCTCTTCTTGGCGTCCGGGGCAGCTGCTTTTATACCCTCGGAGTCGAGGGCAAGAAGAAACGGCTCGGGATGAGGCGCACGAGACGGCGACGCACGGACATGTTGAGACGTGACGCGACGCGTCCGCCGGGCCGGCGCCGGTCAGACCTCCTCGCCTCCCAGTTGGGGAGCTCCTCTCCCCGGTGCCGCGCTTTAACAAGCGTGGGCACCAACATGCTCTCACACACACACACACACACACACACACACACACACACACACACACACACACACACACACACACACACACACACACACACACACACACACACACACACACACACACACACACACACACACACACACACACACACACACACACACACACACACACACACACACACACACACACACACACACACACACACACACACACACACACACACACACACACACACACACACACACACACACACACACACACACACACACACACACACACACACACACACACACACACACACACACACACACACACACACACACACACACACACACACACACACACACACACACACACACACACGAAGACACGTGGCATTGAAACCTGCCTGGACGCGCTTGGCGGGAGGCGTTGCGGCAGCACTGAACGGGTCAAAATGACCGCCACTTTGAAGGAAGCCCCGGCGTCCGTTGCATCCGCGCCGGCTATACCGCGCGTCGTAGGCGAAACGTAACAATAGATACAAAGTCTTTAAAAAGGATCCAGTTCCCAAAGCCAGTCGTGAAATGCGCCGGTATTAGCACATCTCCACTTTATGCCATGGGGATGAGTTTATCGCCGCAGTAACTAAACAGCGATACTTAATCGTCGGGCCGACCAGCTGCCTTTTTCTGTGCGCCGCGAGAGATTCGGAGAGGCAAAGCCGCTTGGATAGTGAGAATTACTCGCCCACATTCGACAGTACTAGTATAGGACTGACGCGCCTGACAAAGTTCCTGACATTGACGCACCAAAATAAAAAAAGAGGAAAACAGGAAGCACGGCAATAAAGTAGAAAAAAAATGGCGAATAATAAATGGCGTCGGCAACCAGCTGAAGGAACATGGGCTGGGAATGAGGGGGACACATAGGTATTTGGCTTTTCCCGTAGCCGCCTTTGTCGCTTCGACTCAGGCGGCTGGAAGCTTTTTCCCTTTTCATGCACGCTGCAACGCGCTTGTCAAATTGACCTAAAAATATTTCGCTAAGTATTGGAGCTATGCATGAGCCTATGCAAATACCGTCTTTTTGCACGAACAACTTGTCGTTAAAACAAATAAAGGTGGATGAGAGGTAACACTTAACTAACGCTACAAAGTCATTTACAGAAACCCCGCTGCTATTTTGGAACTTAACAGCCCCCCAGCTTTCAATTCGCTCTTTTACTGCGTCTAGTAACTCTATTTGGGGAATGGAATAAAAGAGCTCCTCAATATCTACTGAAAAGGCGAAATTAGCTCCTGAAGCACCACCTTGCTCACCCAAAAATTCAATTACATCCTTTGAGTTGCTCACACGAAAAGGGTCTTCTACATCTAGCTGGCTAAGGTGCTTTTGAAGGTATTTTGATACCAGGCCTTGCCAGGCTTCATTCTCGGATACAATCGCTCTGAGTGGCATGCCTTCTTTGAGGTGTTTGAGGTAGTGAGGTGTTTTAGATATGTGGATGATTTTATTGTGTTTGTGAATGTTGAGAACGAGAGTGACAAACCACAGGTTGTAAAAAGTGTTTTAGATATTTTCGGTGAATGTTCTGTCAAGCTGAGATTCACGCATGAAGTTCCGATCAACGGGTGTCTCCAATTCCTCGAGATTTGTTTGTTCTTTGGCACGGGGCACATCTGCTGGTCGTACCAGCCACGCACAAAAAAGGAAATTTTAGCGTACAATTCGGCTCATTCGAAATTGGTAAAACGGGGCATTGCAAAAAATTGCCTGCGTGGTGCTCTCGAGAAGTCTTGCCAGCATAAAATTGAGACCAGTTTGCAGACGCAAGTGCACCGGTTGCAGAACGCCGGTTTTCCTATGGATACCGTGACGGCTGTAGCGCAGTGCCTCCTGAAAGAAATCAGGGCAGGTGGCCGCCCTGGCGTGGCAGCGGAAACTAGCTGCAGGAGGCTGAGGCGTACCGCTATTCCGTACGTGCACCAGCTATCGCACCGGCTGAAGAAAGTTGGAGAGAGGTGCGGTGTGGACGTGATGTTCACTGCCCCCGAAAAGCTGGTGCGCATGTGCAAAGCGGTCAACGAAGAAAGGAAACCGGTCTGCACCACAAAACACGTATGCAAGTTTGTGCCTTGCACTACTGGCATCGTATACCGCATACCCCTCTCCTGCGGTAGATGCTACGTGGGGCAGTCTGGACGGTGCCTGAACGAGCGGCTACGAGAGCACAGTACGCTGGTAGATTCATTGGCGGGGGGCGGTCATTTGGCCAATCATTGTAAGCGGTGCGGGTGCGTGCCGGCGTTTGGTGCCACGTGTGTGCTTGGTAGGGGAGGCACAAAGTTAGGTCGCGAGATTTGTGAGGCCTATCACATTGACAGAGAAGGTGATAACTGTGTAAGCACTAGTTCACATACCTTGACCAAAAAAGAAAAAATGTACCTAAAGAACAGTTTGCCACACCTTGATTAGATTGTCTATGTATTGTTAATCCAGTGTGCGCATGCTCCACCGAATTGCTTATATGTTCCTTTATGTTCAGTAAACAACTCAGTTGATGTTTAGCGCTCGTCCTGTCTACTTCTTTGTCTGTGTCTCTGTTATATGCGCTAGTCTTCTAATTCATGATGAAACACCAACTAGCCCAGCTTTCCGCCTTGAGTGCCTGAAAAGACGATGATATTGGAATAATGCATTGCATTGATCCCAGTTCCTCGCTCCTTGGTGTGCGGTGACAGCGAGTGGCGGCATTGCGTATGGCAATGGGCACTTCTGATTATTGTATCTCTTATTTATACGCGCCATGAGATTTGGCTGCGAACACCAGGAGGCGGCGATGTCACCAACTCTTCTAGCGCCCTGTGTTGTACCCGTTTGCGCGAACGCAGGCGCTGAAGTGGCGTCAAACCGTAAGATTTTTCCAAAATACGCAAATCAACTTTCGCTTTGAAGATAACATGCCTTCCCAATACTTTCATGAACCATTCAGAGAGACAAAAGGGATCGGTCTCTTGCAGGCGCAGCTTGCAAAGGACAGGCTTAATTGAAGACACGTGGGAGAGGTCTTTGCCCTGCAGTGGGCGTAGTTAGGCTGCTGCTGATGATAATGATAAACAACACACAAAATCTTGGTGGGTCTTCTTAACCACTTTCTTAAAGAAGAAAGTTCGATATCAGGTGGCTGTTTGAAACACACCCTTCTGTCTGGCTTGTGAGACCCAGGTAGTCTTCCTTTAGCTTTCGTATGGCTCTTGCAGACCACCACGATGGGCCGGTGGCAACTGCACTGAACTGATATGAATTATTTCATTTACACGGACCATGTTGTCAGGCCGTTCACAAGCGTTTGGCCAGCTTGCCGTGAGCCATAGAGGCCAAGGTTTTAATGACGCCGCAATGCCACGGGATCTTTCTCTGCCATGCGTTTCTGATTGGTTCCTTTGAGGTCACGTGGTCCTGGTGACAAAATCTTATATTTGGCCAGAGAATTTCAAATCTGGCGGTGTTCTCTCATTGGTCACTTGAGGACGTCATCAGGGACACGCGACCTCACACGATCAATCAGGAGACTTGTTTACGAAAAAACGGAAACTGCATGACGTATCGCATTAATGCTTCATATACCATACCATATTCCTGCCTCATTGTTGGTGGGTGAAGGCACGCCAGGACGACGCCACGCTATTGGCGAAACAAGAGGACTAATTGTGAAAGCATGCATTGCAGCTGTGCTGGTTTAGAGCACATCAAGATTGAAGCTCTGCATTAAGCGTATTGCTTCGTGCATGTCTTCCTCACTCAGCTTTCCACTTAAGAATGCGCCGTCGTAGGTTCCTCTCATATCCAGCTAGAAAACGCAGCCGCAGCCATGAAGTCAGTTCCCAACAGCATATGTCCGTGAAGCGCGAGCGAATCCAGGGGAGCAATTGACACCAGCGACATTTATCTCTGAATGCTCTGACAGTGTGAATATTCTGCGAGGAATAACATTAAACATTTGTCTTGACGTTCGGCATCAGCCGGAGGATTGAGAAACAAAAATTGGGGTCATTGATTCCTCGACATGACGCGAATTCGAGAGGAATGAAATTGATTTTTGGAGAAAGGAAATGGCGCAGTGTCTGTCTCGCATCTCGACGGACACCTCAACCGCGCCGTAAGAGAAGGGATAAAGGACGGAGTGAAAGAAGAAAGGCAGGAAGAGGTGCCGAAACATGACGCGATTTCCTCACACAAAAGGTTTATCCAGGAACCTTTTACACAGGGTGTATCACGTAACTTGAATGAAGAATAAAAAAGAAAGCGACAGCGATGTGAAACCAACGACACTCCCTCTCTCCCTCTGTGGCATCTCTTTCTCTTTTTCTTCTTTCATTCCTACCTTCCTCCCTTCCTTTACGGCGCGGTTCTGGTGTTCGTCGAGATGTGAGACAGATACCGCGCCGTTTCCTGTCCTCAAAACAAAAAGAAAACTATTTTTAGACAACATCGGCAGCGGCGACGTCAGCTAACTTCGAGACCGTGAGCACGCTCGCTACGTCCACCCAAAGGGTGTTTGGCAGCGCTTCAATACGTTAGTGGTAGCAGCATTAGCGGTTTGTTTATAAAAATAGTAATAAAAACTAACGGTGGTTCAGCTTTCGTTAAGCCGAGGGAAAGCGATAAGAGGGAAAATAGAGGAATTCAGGATATCGCTGAAGAGCAGACATTCAGCCTTAACTGATGAAGACGATCTTAATGTTGATACAATTAGCGACAATCTGACAGTTACCATTACGGAGTGCGCAGTAGAAGTAGGCGGCAGGCCAGTTCGACAGGATACCGGCAAGTTATCTAAGGATACAAAAGATCTGATTCAGAAACGCCAAAGCATGAGGACGTCAACACTATAGGCAGGATGGAACTAGCAGAGTTATCGAAGTTAATAAATGAGTGCAAGGCAGCCGACACAAGAAGTTCAATGTGGAGAAAATCGAGCATGCTCTTAAGAACTGGGGTAACCTGAAAGCGGTAAAGAGGATGCTAGGCATAGGCAAAAACCGGATGCATGCGTTAAGAGACAGGGCGGGAAATGTCATTAGTAATATGGATAAGATATTTAAAGTAACCTAAGAGTTCTACGCAAATATATACAGTACCCAATGTCATCAGAGCGTTAACGAGGGAGACAGTAGCGCACAGCATTACGTCATCCCGCCACTAAAGAAAGAGGAAGTAAAGGAAGCCTTAGAAGCAATGCAAAAGGAAAAAGCAGCTGTGAGGATCAGACAACAGCAGATGTATTGAACGACGGAGGAGAAATTGAGCTAGAAAACCAAGCCATTCTTTATACGCAGTGCCTTATGACATCGAACGTACGAGAAGCTTGGAAGAATGCAGATATTATCTTAATTTATAAGAGTAGAGATGCGGAGGACTTGAAAGAGAACAGACCGATGAGACTACTGTCGATTCAGAGATGGAGGCAGCCTGAAAGCGGTGAAGAGGGTGTTAGGCATAGGCAAAAGCCGGATGGGTGCGTTAAGAGATAAGGAGGGCAATGTTACTACTAATATCGATGTGATAGTTAAAGTAGCCTAAGATTTCTGCACAAATCTATACAGTAGCCAATGTAATCGGAGCGTTCATGAGAGCGAGTAGCGCAGAGCAATGCGTCATCCCGCCAGTAACGAAAGACCGATCAGCTCATTGTCCGTTGTCTACAAGGTATTTAATAAGTTAATCGCTAATACAGTCAGGACAACCTTAGACTTCAATTAGGCAAATGATCAGGCAGGCTTTCGTAAATGATATTCCACAATAGATCATATCACACTATCAGTGATCATATCACACTAATAGATCATATCACACTATTAGTCATGTTATACAGAAAAGCGCATAATATTACTCACCCCATATATAGAGCCTTCATTGATTACCAGAAAGCATTCGACTCAATGGAAACCTCAGCGGTCATACAGGCATTGCGGAAGAAGAGTGTAGAATAGCCTTATGTCAAAATACTGGAAGATATGTACAGCAACTGCACAGCTGCCATAGTCCTCCATAAAGTCAGCAATAAAATTCCAATAATCAAGGGCGTGAGCAAGGAGACACGATCTCGCCAATGCTATTCACCGCCTGTTTACAGGAAAGGATGTATTCGAAGCTCTGAATTGGGAACAGGTGGGGATAAGAGTTGATGGAGAATACCTAAATAATCTGCGATTTGCTGACAACATTGTCTTGCTGAGACTCTGAGGAGATGAATTGCTTCTCCCATGTCTCTCCAATTAACCGTTTTCTTTGCGATCCGCGCCTACCCTACGCCTGCAAACATCTTATTCTCATTCGCCCACCTAACCTTCTGCCTTCTCCTGCTACGCTTGCCTTCTCTTGGAATCCACTCCGTTGCCCTTAAGGACCAGCGGTTATCTTGCCTTCGCATTACATACCCGGCCCATGCCCAGTTCTTCCACTTGATTTCGACTAGGGCGTCATTGTCCCACGTTTGTTCCCTCACCCACTCTGCCCGCTTCCGGTTGCTTAACCTTACACCTATCATTTTTCTTTCCGTGGCTCGCCGCGTTGTCTTTACCTGAAGCTGAACTCTTTTCGTTAGCCTCCACCCTTCTGCTCTGTAGGCGAGTACCGGTAAAATACAGCTGTTGTATACTTATCTCTCGAGTGATATTGGTAGACTGCCATTCATGATCTGAGGAAGCCTGCCATATGCGCTCTGCCTTATAAACTTTCGAGTTATTTCCCTCTCATGACCCGGATCAGCTGTCACTACCTACCTTAAATAGACGTTTCCTTCACCACTTCCAGCACCTCGCTTCCAATTGTAACCTTCTGCTTCCTTCTTAGGTGTTGAACATTACTTTGGTTTTCTGCATGTTAATTTTTAGACCCACCGTTTTGCTCTGCCTCTCTAAATCATTGATCATGCTTCGCAGTTCGTCTCCTGACATACTCAGCAAGGTAATGTCATAGCCGAATCCCAGATTATTTAGGCATGCTTCATTATTTCCTATCCTCAACAGTTCCCAGTTCAGGCCTCGGAGTACCTCCTGTAAACAGGCGGCGAACAGCATTGGTGAGATCATGTCTCGCTGCTTGACGCCCTTCCTTATTGGAATTTTATGGCTGAGTTTATGGAAGACTGCTGTAGCTGTGCAGTTGCTATATTTGTCTTGCAGTATTTTGACATAGCGCTCTTCTACGCCCTGATTCCGGGATTAAATAAGCTCTCAGAAGCGCCACTCAACAGGAAACGATTTGTCGGTGGTCTCACTCTGCAACAGTGCACCGCTCTTCTCAAAGCGAAAGCTTTAGTTGCCGCGAGCTTGCGATTTCATCGTTGCGCTGCACCGGGGAGGCACATGACGTCACAACACGCGCCTCTCCGCGGATATTTCTCTCTCTCTCTCGCTCCCTAGTCACTACTGCGCATGCGCAACTAGTAGCACAAAGCCACAGGTGTTCCGCCGCTGCGCAGCGCTGCGCCTTTCCTCAAAATCCAACTTTGTATTTTCAGTTTTCTCTTTCTTTCAACGCCGCGATGGCTCAGTGGTTAGGGCGCTCGGCTAGTGATCCAGAGTTCCCGGGTTCGAACCCGACCGCGGCGGCTGCGTTTCGTTGAAGGCAAAACGCTAAGGCGCCCATGTGCTGTGCGATTACAGTGCATGTTAAAGATACCAGGTGGTCGAAATTATTCCGGAGCCCTCCACTACGGCACCTCTTTCCTCTTTCGCTCCCTCCTTTATCTCTTCCTTAACGCCGCGGTTCGGTTGGCCACCGAGATAAATGAGACGTTTCCTGTCCCATTTCCTTTCCTGGAAAACCAAACAAAACAAGTGAGCCGACGGCGTTCATTGAGTTCATTGTCGTTAACTTTGCAAAGGCCGTTCTCTTTCACGAAAGGAAAGGCACACAACCGGCTCCGTGGGTCAACACAGACCTCAATCTCGCTTTCATGTACGTGGCATTGGTGTCCAACTGCTAAAGCCTGCTCTTATTGCGTTCCGCCCACTGGATAGGCAGCGTGGCCCCCCTGCCACCCTGGCAGGTGGCATGAAGTTAATGGTTGCTCGAGAGAGATTGATCACGAAAGGGACGCTGCGGCCTAGCTATTGCTGTAGTGCCGCATGTCAGCCACAACGCTGTCAAAGCTAATGCATTCAGGTCACATCTTTCTCTCACCACCGCCACATATATCAAAGCACGAATGAGGCGTCCGCATATCCAGGGAGGCAGTTAGGCGCCCTTCGTTTGCTCAAAGTCATCGCTGTTTAGAACATTGTCAACGCCAACGCCAATGAAAACAGTGAGCGCCGACATCTTTCGCTTTGTATATCCGGGATTAGCTGAGCTAATCCTCGTTAATTGTTTTATCTCTGCATTGAGCCTTGTAGCGCGTTTGCTAAAATTTTGCTAGCAAGTAGCATTATTAACACGACAGCGTTAAGGAGCTCGCGTCGCAGAAAAGCCGGCGTCGTCGGGGTCAGTGGCGTTGGCCGTGAGCGAAAAATCATCCTCTTCGCAATGTACCTCACTGCCCCAGCAGGTAGCGCGTGAAGGCAGCGCCTCCCGCTCGTTTTGTTCGGGCGCAGAGAGGAGCGAAAAAAAATTGGAGGACGATTCAGCTTCGCCTTTAAGAGTGGAACGTGACAGCGTGTTGCAGCACTGCCAGGGAGTCCACGGAACGCCATCGCCCGTTCGGCGCGACGCCTTGCCCGTTAGACAAATCGCTCTGCTGCATACAGTGAAACGGACGCGTGGAGGGGCAAACCACGTAGAAGCACTGCCAGGTGCCTTGCCGAAACACCGCGACTCAAGTTGCAGTTGTAGTTCGTCGACAGATCGTTCTCGACAAACCCGATGCTACAAACGCCAGCATAGCTTCCGCTCAGAACAAACAGGGCAGCAAGCCATAAGCTTCACGGTGAACGCGTTTTTAATGTACGCTGCGTTGTTCGCAGCTCACCGCGTGATTCTTGCGTGCCCACACGGCCCCATTGCGCCCGAACGAAACAAGCGGAAGGCGCTGTCGTGGAGCGGTATGTGTTGGGGAAGTGGCGCACATTACGAGGAGGAGGAGAAGGGATTTTAACGCGAAAGCGTTAAGGGGCTCGTGTAGCAGAAAAGGTGGTGTCAGCGTCGGCGCCGTTGGCCGTGAGTGAAAAATCTTCCTCCTCGCAATGTACGCCACTGCCCAACAGATAGCGTGCTCCTTCGCTCACTCTAACCTCCTCTCCGCCGCGACGCGGCGCGTAGCGAGCACTTCTCTTCCTTTCTCTCCCACTTCCACCCCCTCCTCCCACAGCGCAGCGACCATCCCTTCAGCAGAGATAAATGCACGCGCTGCGTTGTTATTGCGCTCGGCTACTGGCCCGAAAGACTGGGTTCAATCCCGGCCGCGGCGGTCGAATTTAAGTGAAGGCGAAATTCTAGAGGCGCGTGCACTGTGCGACGTCAGTGCATGTTAAAGAACCTCCGGTGGTCGAAATTTCCGCAGCCCTTCAATACGGCGGCTCTCATAGCCTGAGTCGCTTTGGGACGTTAAAGCTTCATAAACAAAACTTAACTGAGGTACAAAGGGAGGGGGGTGATGTGTGTGTGTGTGCTGTTGAAGCTTAATTTTGTAATTACTGCAAAAACTAAAGATCCGGTAATCATTGAGGAAGCAGTTACAGTAACATCATGTATGTAAACTGCAGTGTGCAAGAGTTCAAAGACAAGAATGCGCACAGTGTTAAAGGCGCACAGGGCGCCATTAACACTGTCGCGTAATGCCCTCAAATGCTGAGCTTAAGTGTCCTCTTACTATATTGGCGAGTGAGAGAAGTTTCTGTGCCTTTTAGGTGTTGCAACTTGTCTGAGTAAGGTATGCTTTACATACATATGTACAGTGAAAAGTTAGTGTAAGCCTGTATTGCCAAAATAATATATTTTCATCACTGTCCATCATGAATCCTAGAATTCTTTATGCAACTTAATTGCGAATAATTACCTAGTGCAACATTACATATTGAACAATATGCCTCGTGTACAAAGATAAGAATTCTTTTGGGCAGACCCGCCTTTCATAAACGTTCAACAGTGGTGTACATGCAAATTATTGCTGCCTAATTTGCAAAGAGGAGTACCCAGCAGTCACCTTTGCTAAACAAAAAGTGGAAGCACGTACATTGACGGTCCAGTCACACTAAGGGCGTAGAGGGTAGACAGGCTGTCTGAGATTTTTCTTAAAGCCACCGAACAACATAATCAATTTGCATGAAGCAAACTGCAAATTGCTGAGTAAATGGAAATAGGATCTGACACAGTTTGTCTGGGAGTTTGATAGTCCAGCACACAAAATTATCTCGGACCTCGAACCCCAGAAAGTGAAAAAGATCCCAGACATGGGAAGACCGCCTGAATAACCCAGAAAGATCAATTACAAAATTTACTGCTACTGCTATTACTGTCAATTTCCAGCTGGATTACTGAACTGGATTATATCCTTCCAGCTGGGACATTCCATTTGGAGCTTTACTATTGAAGTTACGTCCAGCTGCATAATTTACACTTCCAGTTAGGTTCAACTGCATCAATGTAGAATTGGTAGGTTTTCGTCAGGGGTACAAATTTCACTCCGAAGATGGCAATGGGTAGCCTGCCGAAACTCTGAACAAGCCTTGTATTTTCATCTCTAAGATCCCCATGAATCAATGGCCTGGCTTTTTCCTCAACAAAAACAGGTCATTGCTGTATAAGCACATGCAGCATGTGAAAGAGGCAGTCGAAAGCAAGCACACAGATGCAACCAAATGCCATGAAGCAAAGCATGTTGCAATATTACCACACAAACGGTGCAACACAAGCTGTGTTGCGCCATGAAGAGATGGTGCGAATGACTCGCAGATGCAGCGACCATGCTGTATGTTGAGCATGTTGTGAAGTGCTGGCTCTCCACCAACACCAAAGCAAAAAGAAAAGCACTAGTTAAAGCACGTCCAGTTTATACTATGATGCTGGAAGGAAAACATTTTCGTGCCTTCCTGTCTTTCACAGAAGCACCAAATAAAATAT
>JARKHS020013515.1:0-10000 GCA_030143305.2 Amblyomma americanum
CCTGAGCCACGCGAAACCTGTATCACTTTTGATGTGAAGCTTATGACAGGTCTGTGATATGAGCTTTGGTATATTTACTGAATGTATCTACTTTGTTGCTGCCTTTCTATCTAGATGTTGTCTACACTGCCTGGCGCGATTTACTTCTAATAATAGGTAGATTTTGTTGAGCATGATGCCTACTTATGTGCTAGGCACGAGAGAAAAGCGAAATTTCGATCATGATATAAGGCTTCGAGTTTCGTACGCAGTGAGGAAGCAATGCCTTTAACTTGGACAATCTCTGTATAGTGACGCTCATAGGCACATAATGCAACTTTAAGCAAATAAGTAAGCATTGTTCGACGCTGGCCTACAGGCCACTGCAATAGTTCCTTCATGTATTGTCGGAGCAACGTGCACCACATTTGCACGTTGCGTACAATTAGCGCAGTATCGGGCCATAGTCCGCGGTATAGTCTGTGCTATATAATGCGTCTTAAGGCGAAAGCCTTACTCGCCCCATTAGACGAAATTCTGTCGGCACCGTCGTTGTTGAGGACGAAGATCGTCGCAAAAAGATGGCGCTCCATTTGGTCATACGGCATAACTGGGGGTTCTTAATCTGGCTCCAGTTTTCCCCACTTTCGTACCAAAATTTCGTCGCACACGACTCACGACGTACCTCCAATTGTATGCCTTTTCCAACATTAGTATGAAAATTGTGGCGTAACCATGCGTGCTGTAATATCATTTATCGTTGCACATAGCATACGTATCTTAGTCAAGTTGCAGACTAGTTCTTGACGGGGATTCCTACCGATACCTGTAGTAGTATGCCCTTCTCCCCGGCATTCGTTTAACTGTTGTGACACCATCATTCATTGTAGAGTGTTCCGGGTGGTGTCGTATACTACTTCTCGTTGCACATAGCATAAATCTGCTAGCAAAGATTGAGGTTAGTTTCCGAAATTGATTTCAACCAACCAACTACATATAAACTCACGATGACACATTCATGCTTTCGCCTTCGCAGCAAGGAAGCAGACTTAAGTTCCCTCGCATTATTTTAAACAAACGTTGATGCTTGTTCTATTAAGGTGATGGTATACGTACAAGTTCAGTAGATTTTCACCATTGGCACGACACACATACGACTGCAACTGACCAGTGATCGAAGCTTGAAATTAACTACCTGTGTTAAGGAAATCCCTCATGAGCAACACGAGCCTGTTTTTTCCTGCAGGGTGCACAGCCGAGGCTTAAATTTTTCCATCGCATTCACCAAATAGCCTGGAAATGAGGAACCGTGTGGACGGCAGATGGGACGTGGCTGTTGTAGCACTACTGGCTGGTACGTTCGCAATAGCGACTAACCGCAGCATCGGCTGGTTCTACGTGGCCTACATGGACGAGTTCAATGTGGACCGCCAGACAGCCTCCTGGCCAGGCTCTGTTCTGCTTGCTGTGTTTCGGGGCGCTGGTATGTATGTGCGGCCTTTCTCAGAAGAATCCGGGTAATGGGAGTTGGGTCTAAACTATGGAGCACAGCTCATTTTACATCTTCAAGTGCCGTAAATATTTTCAGGATTAGACGAACTGTATTCGCTGTCAGTCCTCTAGAGGTCAGAAGCTGAGGGGCGTCACTAAAGACCCGGCAAGTGGGCATTCAGTGGGCCGTGTGGAGTGTATATTTTTTAGCACAGCTTTACCTGATGACGTAAGCTATTTGGTAGCCGAAATTAAGTCTGCAAGCGTCGTACCAGCTGGGCTTATATTTTGTGATAGAAGCTAATGGGCGCACGCTTCCGAATGCGCATTTTTGATACTGTGGCACACAGCCCTGCACAAGAAAATCCGCACATTCTCGTTGCCCCAAGATACCAAAGCATTCAAAATGAACGCGAATCCACACAAAACTACTCACGACAAGACAAAAAAATGTGGATAAAATCCACGCTGTGAAACGGCACCCAATTACCCATTGCGACGTCACTTGAAAATTCACACACGTGGCTCTAAGCATAGTGAAAGCAGAGGCAAGTGAAGCGTGCTTATGTCATCCTTTATTACTTCACAACGACATTCACGACTGCTTTATAATCAGTATGATATGCACTACGATTTTCAATTCTAACTGTACAGATATTCATTGCTAAGGTTAAATCAATGTATGAACTACGAATGGTGGTTGGTAGAGCTGCATTGGTGAAACGGTGTTCCCATTGTTCACACGCACCTTATCATCCATCATGTGGTTTTGATGCTTGTTTTGTGTTTTTTCTTAATGAAAACGAGTACTCAGCTGTATGCCGTATGCCTGATTTCAAAGAAGATTTAATTTACCCTTTATATGTTTTATTTGTAATGTTTTATTTTCATTTTTTTAATTTGATGTATTCTTGATCTGTGTTTTTTTATTTTTTATTTTTATATCTGATGTTCATTTAATTTTATTTCTAATTTCTTTTTACATTACGCCTGCTTTATGAGCAGTATAATATACGTTTTGTATGCTCTTGAGTACTTTTCCACTCGGAGTAGCATTCAGTTTTAAGCCTGGCGTTTTTCCTGACGACGCCGAGTACATGAAAATTTTCTTGATCTCTGATCCTATACGCATGGGCTGTTGGGGGACCCCGCAGGGCTCGGTACCCTCGCCGTTCTTATTTAACCTGGCCCTCGTAGAACTACCGAAACACCTCGAGGCCATCCCTAATCTCGGATACACTTTCTGTGCCGACGATATTACCCTCCGGATTACGAAAGGAAATGATGGGGAGATAGAAGAGACCCTACAAAGGGCCGTCGATACCATAGAAGCCTACGTTAAAACGGTAGGACTAGAATGTTCTCATCCCAAATCGGAGCTCTTAATTACAAGAGACATTCTGAGAGGACAGAAATCCAGCCTCCCGCCAGCCAACATAAGCATACAAGTGCAAGGAAAAGTAATTATACAAGTGAGTTCCATCCGAATCCTTGTAATGATAATCCAAGAGAATCGCCAAAATACCGAAATAATCAAAACATTGAACGCCTCAGTTCACCAAACCATTAGACTGATCCGACGCATAGGGAACAGAAGAACAGGAGTTAAGGAAAAAGATCTATGTCGGTTGGTGCAAGCCTTTGTCATCAGCAGGATGAATTAGGCCCTCCCCTATCTACAGTTATACAACGCTGAGAAACTCAAAATTGAAGGCTCATCAGGCAGGCCTTCAAGGCAGCCCTAGGTCTACCAGTCAACACTTCCACTGAGAAGTTACTGCAACTCGGCCTACACAACACGCTAGACAAATTGACTGAGGCCTATCGTAGAATGCAAGAGCTCAGGCTCACTAGAACCAATGCGGGTAGAGTAATCCTAGAAAGGCTCGGAATAAACGCGGAACCGCTCAACGCGGATACTCGAAAAATCCCGTCTAACCTCCGAAGGACCATCACGGTAAAACCATTACCGAAAAATATGCACCCCGTCCATCACGAAGGAAGACGCAAGGCCAGAGCAAAAGCCCTAGCTAAGAAACTTGAGGGCCAACAGGACGTAGTCTACGTAGACACGGCAGCTTACCCAACACCCGAGAAAGCATTCACGATAGCCGTGGTGACCGAGGAAGGCCAACTCATAGCGAACGCGACAGTACGCACCAACTCTTCAGAAATAGCCGAAGAAGCTGCAATCGCCTTGGCGTTGACAAACCCGTGAGCAGAAGTGATTGTCAGCGATTCAAAAAGCAGCCATTGGCAATTTCGCCAAGGGCAGAATATCTCCCATCTCCTTGGGAATTCTCAGGAATTACCCGAAAGACAGGACAGACGTGGAATTGGTTTGGGTACCGGCTCACTCGTCAAACCCGGGGAACGAGGCAGCCCACGATAAAGCTCGAGGATCTATCGGCCGAGCTGTGGACGTTAACTCGGACGTCGAAATGACGAGAGACGGCCTTAATACCTATCATGAGATTACTGAGCATTATAGGCTAGAAAGGCTAACCTTCCCTGCTCCGCATAAAAGCCGAAACAAAGAACAGGAGGTACTGTGGAGACAACTTCAAATAAAAACTCTCCCTAATCCAGCTGTCCTAAGTCTTGCGTACCCTGATAGATTTAAGCGGAGTGCTGCAAATGCGGCGGCAAAGCCACCGTAGACCACATCTTCTGGGACTGTCCGAGAGATCCCCCACCAATATCGCTCAAGAGGCTCGCGCTCCCGGGCCCGTGGAGACCTTGTTGCTCAGCTCCGACCTGGAAACCCAAGTACAGGTGGTGACGAGAGCCGAAGAGGTCGCCGCCAGACTCCACTGACGGCCACCTAACAATATCAACAAACCCATTTATAACTTAAGCCGATAATAAACGTTTTCCAATCCAATGGACGGTAGGGGTATACAGTTTCACTGTAAAACCCTGACAAAAACATACGCGGCGTGAACTCACAACTGTTTTTTACCTTGACTTTAAATGGCGTAGTGAAGCTATCGCTTCAAAACCTCCTTTGATTGCGTTCCACACATTCCACACATCGGCTACTGATCCGGTGTACCCGGGTTCAAACCCTACCGCTGCGGCCGCGTTTCAATGGAGGCGGAACGCAAAGGCACCCGTGTGCTGTGCGTTGTCAGTGCACGTTAAAGATCCTCAGGTGGTCGAAATTATTCCGGAGCCCTCCACTACGGCACCTCTTTCTTCCTTTATTCTTTCACTCCCTCCTTTATCCCTTCCCTTACGGCGCGGTTCAGGTGTCGAACGATATATGAGACAGATACTGCGCCATTTCCTTCCCCAAAAACTAATTATTATTATTATTATTATTATTATTATTATTATTATTATTATTATTATTATTATTATTATTATTATTATTATTATTTAAGCTTCGTCATTAAGAGTGAGACGCGACAGCGTGTCGCAGCGTTGCTGAGAAGTACACGGAACGCCATCGCGTGGCTCGTTGGACAATTTAAGGAAAGGGCGATTGTCTCGCATATCTCCGCGGACACCCGAACGCTAAGGCGCCCGTGTGCTGTGCAATGTCAGTGCACGTTAAAGATCCCCAGGTGGTGTAAATTATTCTGGAGCCCGCCACTACCGCACCTCTATCTTTCTTCTTTCACTCCATCCTTTATCCCTTCCCTTACGGCGCATTTCAGGTGTCCAATGATATATTTGACAGATACTGCGTCATTTCTTTTCCCCCAAAACCAATTATTATTATTATTATTATTATAACGAACCGGACCGTGTGGGAAGAAAAATGAAATGAACAATTGCTTTTAGGGAAAGGAAATGACGCGTGTCTCACATTTCTCGCTGGACACCTGGATCGCGGCGTAAGACAAGGAAAAATCGATCGATCGATCGATCGATCGATCAATCAATCAATGATCCATCAATCGATCGATCGATCGATCAATCAATCCTTAACGCTGTCGCGTTAAAATTCCCTCGGTTACGGCACGGTTCAGGTGTCCACCGAGATGCGCCATTTTTTCGCTCACGGCCAAAGACGCCGAAGCCGACGACACCGGCTTTTCTGCGACACGAGCTCCTTAACGCTGTCGCGTTAAAATCAGCGGCGTCTAGAAAGTTGTCAACGCCAACGCCAATGAACACAATGAACGCCGCTGCTGTTGCTGTTTCTGTCAGGAAGAATGCAAAGTTAAGGCACTGCTAAATTTTCCATCATTCATAGGTCGGGCTATTGATTTTAGCAAAAAGTTTGGTTGGGTACCTTAAGTACCGATATTTTACGGCTTGACGTATGATTTCATTTTCAACTTAGCGATCTTTTTTCCTAGAAATTCTAGTTTACCTGGCGCACTTGTCCCCGCTCGATACGAAAGCATTTGGTAAGGAAAACAAGCCGCTTGGTTCTGCTAATCACAGTCTGTGCCGTGCTGATTCTTTTCGCATCTTAATGGCTGTAAATTTACGCCGAAACGTCTATAATCTTCAGAAGCACGAACTACGGCCAGCGAATCTACTGAAGCGATGATGGGCAGGAGAGGCACGCCGCAAAGTCTCCTCTTCAACATAGAATTCGTCAATTTCCCACGATTTTGCAGTCTGGTCCTCGGTGGGAAGTATCGGAATGACGGAATACCAGCCACAAACCACGGCCACAGCAGTGGATAAAAAGAATGGCAGTGGCTTAGCTCAGCTATGCCAGGATATACGTAGCGAGAGCTGTAGGTCCCCGCTAGTTACGCATGTTGTCGAGTTTGTTGTGACTAAAATGTTAAGCATTGAAGAAGTATTCGGTGAGACACAATATTTATCCAATTGGTTTGACAGAGATAAACACCACCCGATGATTGGTAAAAAAACACGCAGTTGTCGCAGTGCTACCTACACAGTATTTAGACAGGTTGCTTTCTCTCAGATACACAAGGTCAATCTTTGCGGTCCAGGATCCGGAGCACCCAGGTTCGAACCCGACCGCGGCGGCTGCGTTTAGATGAAGGTAAAACGCTAAGGTGCCCGTGTGCTGTGCGATGTCAGTGCACGTTAAAGATCCCCAGGTGGTCGGAATTATTCCGGAGCCCTCCACGACGGCACTTCTTCCTTCCTTTCTTCTCTCAGTCCCTCCTTTATCACGCTGGTGCACTTTGATGCGTTCAGCGGAACGGTAGGTGTGATCCATGCGAGGCCTGCCGTGGAGACCGACACCACGGACCGCGGCCGTAAGGCTAATTGGTTTTTGGGGGGAAAGGAAATGGCGCAGTATCTGTCTCATATATCGTTGGACACCTGAACCGCGCTGTAAGGAAAGGGATAAAGGAGGGAGTGAAAGAAGAAAGGAAGAAAGAGGTGCCATAGTGGAGGGCTCCGGAATAATTTCGACCACGTGGGGATTGGACGGACAAGAAACGTTCGAATGCGAGTAGTACGAGCTAACGCTCTTAAAAGATGCACCCAGTCCCATTGCCATATATTCTTCATAAGATAACCCATGGACTAAGAAAAAATCGGCTGCACATATAATGTACCAGTTGTTTTTACGTCTCTTTCAAAAGTTTATCATTATGGCGTCTAAAGTCAGTAGAAATTAAGAACAAGAGAAAAGCACTAATGCGAAATACCCCACAGAAACAAATATGTAAAATGCGAAAAACGCATGATTCACTAAATTTTAATCTCAAGCGGCAAGTATTACATCGGCCAATCAGAAAGGGGCATTAATAAAATAATCTGCGAACATTCCAGGCACTGTGCGCCAACACGCACCACGAAAACATGGCAACGCAGTGTGCTTGGCACAAGTGTAATCGATTGTTTGGAGATGCCAGCGTAACAGAACACAGAAATGAAAGAATAGAAAGAGATTTTAGAGAGTCGTGCACAACCTTCGAAGTAGATCCTGAAAAGATCGTTAGTTACCCTTCCATTGCCTTAACAGAAAGAGAGATCGACATAATCAAGAACGGATACATGCGGAGCGACAAGTGCATCATTCATGACAAAATAACCGGGCACATCGTGCGCTACATAATGTATAAAAATTGGCGGTGCTTTAGCTTCGGTTAAACCTGGAGTGACGCGATAGCTACAGCTGGCCGAGTGTAACTTGGTCGCGTGACCAACCACGTGACGAAACACGTGATCAGCCACGGCGCCGCGCCGCCGTCAGATGCTCCGCACCACGTGACCAACCACGTGACAGTGTGGCGGCGCCGCCACGGTGAAGGCTCGAAATGCTACCGTAATGTAGCTATCGCTACAAAATAAACCACTACATGTGTTTGGTTTATGGTTTATGCGGGTTTAATGTACGAAAGCGACTCAGGCTACGACAGACACCCTAGTGAAGGACTCCGGAAATTTGGACCACCGGGGATTCTTTAACGTGCATTGACATTGAACTGTATACGGGGCTCTAGAATTTCGCCTCCATCGAAATTCGACCGCCGCGGTCGGGATCTAACCACCTACTTTCGGGTCAGCAGCCGAGCGCCATAACCACTGAGCCACCGCGGCGGCCACTACATATGTAATAAATATCTTTGAGCACGCGCCTGGTATGTACTTGTCTCCTTCTTTGTCTCATCGTCAGTAGCGTTGCTTAGTAACGCGCCGTCAGCCAAGATGCAGAGCAAACTGGCCCCTGTTTTAGCTTTGTCTGGATGCTAACAGTCAGTGTGGACTGTGACCATTTCGTGCTTTAGGAGTCCCGTGCGAACCGTGGAAGACAACGCACTAGTGCATTTGACGAAACAGCTATCATATACTTCCCTTCCCTAACTCCCTAACTCCCTAACTAACAACGTAGGTACCCTCCAAACTAATTCGTGCACCACGCAGAAGGCCTGTGAAGTTCAACGCAGCCTTGGAAATGCGTGCCAACAGCTGCATTCACATTCTGCATTTTCTCTGTTTGGGGAAAATACAGGCAGCTGCGGAACGCCTCCATAGAAACACCAGAGTTTTCAAAGCTTTTGGAGCCGGCGCACTGAAGAGTTCCGCTGGTGCCGCTCACGAGACGAAATATATGTATATCTTACCAGCGACAGCAGATATGTGCGATCACCAGCGACATCGACCTAAATACGCCCACTGCAGGACAAAGGCCTCGCCTATACCTCAAAATTAATCATGTCCTGTACTAGCCGCGGCCTCCTTGTCTCCGCAAACTTCTAAATCTCAACAGGTCACTGAATTTTCTGTCACTCCTTGCTATGCTTGCTCTTAATCGGAATCCAGTCCGATACCCTTAAAGGACATAGGTTATATTCCCTTTGAATTACATGTCATTTATTTAAAGGCATTAAAGGCTTTCTTCGTTTCCTCTTTCATAACTAGCGCAATGTCCACTTACTCTGCACTACAGTGTAATGATAAATGGCCAAATAATACGATGGGTCCGATCGTACTAGTTTCTAGGTGTCGTAATCGACAGGGACTTGTCATGGAGCCCACACATATCATACGTGAAAAAACGGTTGACAGGCATCTGCCACCAGTTCAAGTTTTTCGCTGGCAGGACCTGGGGAATGTCGCCTAGTGTCATGTTACAACTGTACAGGGTGCTTTTTCTAGGATTTCTGCGATACAGCTTGCCAGCAATAAACAACACAGGCAAAACGAATCTACGCACAATACAAAGTCTCCAGGGTCAAGTGCTCCGGATCTGTCTAGGCCTGCCTCAGAGTGCTTCAACAGTGGCTACGATAGCAATCGCTAGAGACCACCTTGTCAAGACCCGCATTGAAATTGAAGTACTCAGGACCCATCTAAGGCATCTAGCCAAGAATCCTCGTCACTATTTAGCCTCTCTACCAGCGGACAGGCCACACACATCTTTCAGCCAAACGATAACTGCATATGAAGAATCATTGCCAGCTTGTGCCAAAAATCAACCTCGCAATACCTGGTATCTCGAAAAAAGCTGATCTGTCATCACCAGCCCTTAGACAGCTCACGCTACTACATTTGTACGAGAACTACCGTGACTCAACGCATATTTACACTGATGGATCTTTCCTTCCAAGCAGCTCCGTGGCGGCAATCGTCATTCCAGCGAAAGCTACAACAATCAAATTTAAGACGACCCACGCGAAAATATCGACGGCAGCAGAGCTCGCAGCGCTCTAAAGTGCCCTTCATCACATTGGTGATGAACCGCCACACAAATGGACAATATTCGGCGATTCGAAGCCGGCACTGCAGTCTCTATTGTCACCTCTACGACGCGGACCGCACGAACAACTAATCTTCCATATTACAGAGACGTTACACCATATAAGTGATGCCGGCCATGAAATAACGTTCCAGTGGCTTCCAAGTCACTGCGGGATTATCGGCAATGAACGGGCGGATCACGCTGCCCGCTCAGCCCATACTGAGGAGCGCCACGTCCCAATTCCTCTTTTTAGAACTGACGCGGCACGGAAGCTCCGCCTACTTGCTCGGCAGTGCACCGAGTCGCAATGGAATGAGCCACATTTAAGAAATACGCGACTGTACTCACTTGATCCAACATTAAGTTTTCGAGCGCCATCACAGCTTCGCCGTAGAGACG
>JARKHS020013515.1:12500-39124 GCA_030143305.2 Amblyomma americanum
CCTTTTTTTTGCGTTTTCCTCTCTGTCATCTTTCTAACCCCTATCCCCATCCCCAGTGTAGGGTAGCAAACCGGAGACTCAAATCTGGTTAACCTCCCTGCGTTTCCTTTTCATTCTCTCTACTATGCACTACTGTCTCTTACATGAACGTCCTGATTACTTTGGGTCCTGTATAGATTTGTGTAAAACTCATAGGCTACTTTGACTATCTTTTCCAAATTTCTAATGGAATTACTCTCCTTGTCTGTTAGTGCATACATCTTATTTTTGCCTATATTACAGTTTCCTCGTGACCGCTTTTAGGCTACCTCCGTTTTTTAGTGCATACTAGATTCTCTCCATACTATACTTCCTTACGTAGATGACCTTGCGCTTAACGATTAGCTTGGATAGCTCTGTAAGTAGTATTCTATATGTGGGGTTAGAGGTTTTTTAAGCTTTGTCGTTTCTTAAACAGATGTTTCGTCTCCTTGGAGAGCTTTCGAGCATCCTTTCTAGCCGTTCTACCGCCTAACTCTATGCCGCACTCCGTAATAATAGCGGTGAGATTGCAGTTCATTGCTTCCACAATAAGGTCGTCGTCCTTGGTTAAAGACATTAAAATATCTGTTCAGCAGCTTGATCCTGAATTTTCTCTCCTACTGCTAACTTCATCATTGATGGGCTTCGGCCCCACTAGTTCCATTCGTTCGTTCTTCAAATCTCTCAGCTAATTCGAGGCCTTACCACTTTATTGTCTGCATCGCACCTTTACGGGAGTGTCCACATCCAACAATATGCCAGGGAGAGGACACAATGTAAAGTCTATTTCATTTTTAGTCACGCCACCGCGGCTGTTCCGCGTCCACTTCCTGTTCTGCCGTTTGCGAAAGGAGCTCTTCATGATCCGTAAATTATTCCCCTTTGAGAAGTGTACTAATAACCCCCCTCTGTTATTCCTCGAGCCACTGCCGGGTCTCCAGCCGCTTTTTGCCTGCCTTGGTATCGAATTCTCCCATCATTACAGTGTTCTGTGTCTACTTTATTCGTTCTCACGATTCCGCTTCTTCATAGAAGCTTTCAATGATCTGGTCATTATGGTTGTATGCAGGCGCGTAAGCCTGTACCATCTCCAGTTTGTTCCGCTCATTAGGCTTCATTAGGACAACAGCCACCTTCTCGTTAATAATGTAAATTCATCTATGTTCTCAAATATATAACTTTATTGATGAGAAATCCCAAACCTATTTCTCGTCTATCCGCTAAACCAATATGGCATAGTACATGCCCGCAAATTAGCACAGTATGCGCCTCATCTGTGCTCCTAACCGGCAAGTTCCTCGAACTGCGCGCTATACTCGCCTCGCTGGATGATTTGCTGGCGTTAAACGTTGCCAGGTTCAGCTTCCAACATCATAATATTATCTTGCTCTGGACAAGGTGCCCTCTAGAAACTACAAAATGATTACCATGCAGGTACTTCTTGAGGGTACAGTGCTACATATAAAATCATCTCAAATTCAGGGTTGTGGCTTCATATGCCGATACCATGTGCATATGCGACCTTCGCATTCTGAGGCTGCTGCTAAAAAACATGAGCGACACGGTTTTTACTTTAATATTCTTAGAATTTCTAGCCTTGTGTGCGAATTGATGTTACCATCAGCACTGTTTTGTCTTATTTGAGAAATATTCTGGCATTGTAGCGTTTCTGTGAAATCATATGTGCTCACGGTAGCGAAACATAAAAATTCAAAGGCATCCAGCCTCTCAGTACGTGTACACTCGCGGACAGAATAATATGGACCACGCGCCCAAGTTTAAACTCATCGATCGCTCTGCTTAATGGAAGCATAAATGTATGCTGCCCTAAATTATGTGGAAGACCAAAAGTACATATTCCTGACATATGCATCAAACATCCATTACATTTAGCTAAGTAACGCGACCGAAGACTTCAACCATCAAATAGTTGTCGACAATCTTTCGTACAAAATTGTACGTCAGGCTGCCGCGGTGGCTCAGTGATTACGGAGCTCGGCTGCTGACCTGAAAGACGCGGGTTCGATCCCGGCCCCGCCGGTCGAATTCAGATGGAGGCGAAATTCTAGAGGTCCGTGTACTTTGCGATGTCAGTGCACGTTAAAGGACCCCAGGTGCTCGACATTTCCGGAGCCCTTCACTGCCGCGTCTCTCATAGCCTGAGTCGCTTTGGAACGTTAAGCCCCATGAACCAACCATAAAATTGTACGTCAACAAAATCTTTTCTCATGTCCGTGCAGGTATTCTTGTCGCCGTACTCCACAGGCGCATGTCGCTGTACAGGATCAGTTTAATAAGCAGCTGTCTGCTTTGGGGAGGCATAGGAGCATCTGTCTTTGCTCCCAGCATAGCATGGATCACTTTTACCGTCGGGTTTCTGCATGGTAAGTTCAAAAATGTGCTCTAGCCTGCAATAAGTGCACCTGTGTGTGTTAATGTTCTGTAATGTAATTGTAATGTGTAATGTAGGTGTACTTAGTAACTGAGGATGAAACTAGGAAAGCAGTTCGTCCGGCAAAATTTTAAGGCAGGAAAATACTGGTGTGAAATAAATTTTAAAAATTATTGCTCGTGTTGCTTATGACGGAGCAAGCTTGCGAAAATATCAAATCTAAGCAGAGGCTCGCTAAGCCCGTACTCAATATTGAGCTTTCCGCAAGTCTCCTTCGGGGCAAAGCGCAGGAGCACAGAAAAAGCGGCTGTCGCGCACGCCAGCTAAAGATTTGGCTGGCTGTCCATGTCTTTATACTGTCTGCAAAGGTTCACAAAACAACATTCTTTGTACAGCAGAGATGCGACACAGAGGATTTACAAATCAATCAAAAGTATTAAGGAAGGCAACCGTTACCGAAACCAAAGAAAGCATAGCGGAATATGTGTTTTGATATAATTTGCAGTAGAATTAGCGGTATGAAAATTACCAGTGTATTCACATTATGGAAAGTAGAACGAAGGAAAGCAGGAAAAAGAAAATAAAAAGACGTAACTGTTGGAGCACCAGCGGCGTCATATGTGCTAAACGCAGAATTAATCGCCTCAAGAAAGCTCTGAAGTTAAAACAGTGTGCGAAAGCAAGGACCAGTCTTAACACCTCAATACAAATCATGAAAAAATCATAAACGATTCTTAATTGCACTACTTTACTAACACCATCAAAAACATTATAGGAATACCGTCATAAAAATTTTTGTGTTACCTAAATCCGAAAAACAAAATGGTAACCCAGCCTCAAAAGAACAGAAATTTATTATAGCTAATTCATGGAGTAATTATTTTGCGTCAGTTTTACTAATGGTAATGATATAATTCCTCCCCTGAGCCGACGAACAACGAAACAAATTCAATCACTTATTGTGATCGAGAGTTGGGGACTTAACCTGTTATTGAATATGGACAAGAAAAAGGCACCAGGATCAGCGAAAATCCTAAAGTATTTCCTAGAAAGACAAGCCAAAGGGATGGCTAAATATTTGTCTTTAATTTTTAATAAATCACTATCAACGCATACTCTTTCATGGGAATCTAAAATAGCCGAAACTATCATCATCATCATCATCATCATCAGCCTTACTACACCCACTGCAGGGCAAAGGCCTCTCCCATGTCTCTCCAATTAACCCTATCCTTTGCCAGCTCCATCCACCCTTTGCCTGCAAACTTCTTAATCTCATCCGCCCATCTAACCTTCTGCCGCCCCCTGCTACGCTTACTTTCTCTTGGAACCCACTCCGTTACCCTTAAAGACCAGCGGTTATCTTGCCTTCGCATTACATGCCCTGCCCAAGCCCATTTCTTTCTCTTGATTTCGACTAGGATGTCATTAACCCGTGTTTGTTCCCTCACCCACTCGGCCCGCTTCCGATCTCTTAACGTTACACCTATCATTTTTCTTTCCATGGCTCGCTGCGTTGTCCTTAACTTAAGCTTACATGACTATTGTTACTAGCCACAGATCCATTTCAATCACCTGCGTAGCGTCTAAAAAATTTATACACATAATTATTAAACAAATAATTTTTATTAAAAATGAAATATTTTCCTCCTCTTTCCAACACTGCTTCCGTCAGGGCCTTTCACTGGTCAAGTAGTTATTAGAATTAGTCCACAAACCAAAAAGAAACAAACCTAATGCGACTACATTTTTCGAAAGCATTTGAGACTACCAGAAACAAACAGACCTCATGCAACTGCATATTTCGAACGCATTTGATCAGGTTACGCGCAGTAAAGTAATTATTAAACTTGAATAGATACTAGGACGTGGCTCTGTAATTAATTGGATTAGAAGTACATCTTATCAGAAATTAACCATCAAGCCTCCCATATTGTACAAGTTGTGTCTAGTGCGCCAAAGGGCTACGTGATGTTGCCTGTTCTCCTTCATTTTCATATATGATTTAGCGACCATCCTTAACTTTGATATACGGCTCTCAGCAGATGATTGCATAATTTATTGAAATATTATTGCAAAATATGATCATGAAGCCCTCAACAACGCACTAGAAACGGCAACTATGTGGTGCACCTACTGGCAGAGGGCACTTAATTCTACTAAATCTGCTGGTGTGACTATCTGCAGAAAGAAGAATAAATCGTACTTTAAATACACTATTAATGACACATCCCTAAATGTAGCAAGGGACCATAAATATCTTGACATAATAATAACCCATGACCCCAGATGGAATGCTCTTGTGGATAGAATTACCTCAACACCTCTAAGACGACTCTTAATCATTAAACGACGCCTGAGATTAGCTCCTTATCAAACTAAGCACTAGGCCACCGCAGTGGTAAAAATCGGATTATTATTTGTTGCTACAAATGCAGATTCCACACCACTATGCTTCATACTTTCGGGTAGTTCAATCCTCATTTCGTCATGGTGATTCATTATTTCTATGCAGGAGTTGGCTGCGGATTGCTTCTGATCTCCCATATGGTGCTGATCATGCAGTACTTCAAGAAATACCGTGGCCTTGCAACAGGCGTCCGGCTCACAGCCAATCCACTCAGCGGCCTAGTGTTTCCTCCTGTTCTGTCAGCGCTGGGAGACTCCTATGGTTTCCGTGGAGCGATGCTCATCTACACTGGCATCATTATGCATGTGACCGCGCTGGCCTTATTCCTGAAAGAGCCACCTTGGCTTGCACCGAGGAGAGCGAAGGAAGACGAAATGGATCCATCAAAGAGCGACAGCGAAATTGAGTCAAGAGATGACACCGGATGCGACTCCTCTGTACTCTCAAAAGCAGATGAGCCAGCTGGTGCTGCGTTTTCTATTCACGTCGTGATTGAAGAATCGCGTAAACGCAGCTCCTCTATCTTAGAAGCGGAGGCTCTGCTTCAAAGCAGCCCAGATGAGCTGGGCGACGCGAAGAGCAAGAGGACGGCAGCTGATGTTCCAACGTCAAGGGACGAAATGCATATAGAGGCTTCAGACTCCAAGAACTGCAGCGCGAGGGAAAAGGTTAGCAGTTCTAGGAACGAAAACTCATGTGACTGCTGGTCATCAAGAGAAAAAGCAGCTCTCGAGCAACTGTTACCAGTCATCCAAAATGAAGACAAAAGCCTCGACATAAGGTCTATCAGAAATGGGAAGCGTAACGTGAAAAAAGACCCCTTGCTACCAGCTTCCGATAAACTCCAAGAAATTGCAGGAGGAAACGGAAGCATCACTTTTGGTTCCGACGGCACTCAGCCCAGAGTCTCTACGGCTAAACTTCCAGGTCTGACATCGCGGTGGATACAAAGGCAACTGCGGCGTGCGTTACCAGCGAGAACTCCGTTACCGAGATTTCTTACGGGTGTTCTGGGTTCAATGTTACTGGACTACGTCAACTCCGTGCACCTGTTC
Organism: Amblyomma americanum; assembly: GCA_030143305.2. Classification (NCBI taxonomy): domain Eukaryota; kingdom Metazoa; phylum Arthropoda; class Arachnida; order Ixodida; family Ixodidae; genus Amblyomma; species Amblyomma americanum. Next base: position 18,379 of record JARKHS020013515.1, read on the forward strand.
ACAATGGTGGACTATGCCAGAGACAAGGACGTCCCACGCAATCACGCTGCTATGGCCCTGACTTATGCGGCAGGCCCAGAGATTGTGGGACGTGTGTTTCTTCCCTTTGTTGCTGACCTTGGCTGGGTGAGCCGGCCGGCTATGACATGCGGAAATTTGTTTGCGCTTGGGCTGCTGTTAGCAGTCACACCTCAGACGGGTGGCGCGATGCATGTGGTGCTTCGTGCCCTCACTTCGTTATCCATCGCGGCGCTGCTGACCATGAAGCATGTGCTGATAGCTGACTACTTGGGTTCAGAAGCCGTCTCCCTCGTCTCAGGATCGTCAGGCTTGCTTCTTCTTCCTGTAATCTTCTGTAACCCGTTGATATTTGGTGAGCATGACTGCGATATCATATTTTTTATTGAATGCATTCTTAATAGTTCCTGTTTTTTTTTATTTTCTGAGAGGTAGGGGGTGAGAAAGAAGTTTATTGGTCCCAGAATATATGCAAAAGATCATAAGTGTACAGACGATGGTCCCATACTGAAAGACTGCACCGCGACCCTCGATAGATCAATAATACAAGAAATAATTACAGCACATTCAGCGTATAATTATAAAATATAGAAAATAACAAATCAATATCTCGAAACAGAAACAGTCTAAAAGCACAATAACCCAGGTAATATACATATACAAAGAGAATGAAACATCAGCATTCCAGCAAAACTACCCTGAGCTTATTCTAGAATGCAGAGTGGGCGGCAATGTATTCCGAAATGAAATTGCTTTGAAAGATTTGTTTTTTGCTGCAAATCTGCTAGGGCTGTGATTGATCAGCAGGATGGGGTCTACAAACTGAAAATGTAGGGTGCCATATAGTAATCTAAAGAACATGATTCCAAGGTGATATAAAAAAGCTGGCGGACTGCTAAAATATTGTGCTCATGCAATAAAGAACGATCATTAGTAGAGAATGGGATACGGGTAATAATGCGGATGGCCTGGTTTTATAAGTGTTGCAGAGACAATAAACGGCAATGATAAGTATTTCACCATTAAATAATCCTATAAGTGATGTGACTATGTATGAAGGCATAATACAAAGATAGGAGTAGGTTGCATGGAAAATATGGACGCGCCTTAATTGGCGCTCTGATGCCAAACATAGATCTCTTTTTTTACGATCGATATGGACGCTTACCCCGAAGGAAATACATCTCGCATCTCACTCTTTAAACTCTGCAGCTGGGACAGCCTGTTCAGTTCTTCCAAAGACTAGCCTAGTCGATAAGAATATCTGAAAAAGCTTCTCACGGAAACAATGCGGTTTCGAGAGGTCACTGGCAACGCGCGTGCAGTTTTTGTTTCATAACTTACGGCGAGACCATTTCAAATATCTAACTGGCATCTGGTTTTTTTTCTTGCAGGCTATTTTCGCGATACTATGGGGTCCTACGACAACCTTTATCGCATCTCTGGAGGAATCCTTCTGTGCGCGGCATTCGCAGTGTTTGGATGCTTGTTGTATTTAGGCAACACCAAAACAAAGGTCACAGACACCATTGTAGACGAGAAATAAAAGTGTTCGCAAATTTTAGGAACTTCACTTTCTCTATAGACGCATACCACTGCCTTGACAGTAAAAAACAAGCATTATTATGCGCAAGAGTGATCTGAAGGACCTGATGTTAAAATATAAGCGAAAGTGACGACCTTCAGCGATTTTCCTGGACAGTGTTGACTTTTTAATTATTTACTCATACCTCAGAAGCCCTATGTTACGGTATTACATGAGGGGAGTGTTGTTTTATGTTATTTATATATTTGTCCCTCGGGATGAATAATTTCAAACGAGTGGGGGCTAACGATAAGATTTAGTGCACAATACAGGAAAATAACACTGGAAACAAAATAAAGCCTGGCAACCCCAAATTACCGACTGTTAGCTAGAACATTTCGAAATCGCTCATTATGATAAACGCCAAAGATGAGTTTATTCGTGTGATGTTCGAGATAAAAAAATAATGATGGAAGCTCTTTGTGTTATGGGGTCAACAATAGGGCCAACACGACGAGAAATAAAATGTGGCTGCAAAATAAATTGATCTCCGAGGACCAGGGAGTAATAGAATCTGTGAAATAAATTTAAGCAAAACGGCTTACTGCGCACTGCTAATGAGGGAAGGAAAATATTCGATTTCATAGGCGTTAAACTGGAAGTGCTGTTTTAACATGATAAGATTAATTGAGTAAGGTTCTTCAGTGCCAGTTGAATTAAAGTTACGCGTGGGCGATTACAGAGTGGAGATGATTTATTTCAATAAATGACTTGAAGTGCCCAGGATTTGAGTAGTGTCCTCGCGCATTTGTAGCACGCAATACAGAACTCGCCACTGTAGTGCTCGCCAAAAAAAATGCAGCAGTGAAATAAGGACAGTGAAGCAGTTATGCGTGTTGCACGTCATTGTTCTGCTTCACGAGGCAGCCTTCATTCTTGACATAGTGTTTTTATAGGTTGGTTTATACAGGTTGGACGCGGTTCGGGTGCATACAGGTTTTTTTTTCCTTTCCTGCTTTCTTTATTTCTCTGACTCTTGGGACGCTTGTCGATTTCATCACAGCGCATAATAAAAAAAATCAAGGACCGACTGAGTAGACACCACAAAGCGCTCTGACTGCAACTAGTTTTTTGCCGCGCATAGCGCCTGCATATACAAGTCTATATATATATATATATATATATATATATATATATATATATATATATATATATATATATATATATATATATATATATATATTTATATATTTATATATTAGCCCCTCGTTGAAATTGATGATGAAATAAAGTTAAAAGAAGCCGAGAAAAAAGGAACAACCTCCATGAGCAATGACCTTGATAAAGCGCTGTTTTTTTTTCGCCCACATGCTCGCCTGTGCGCATTGTTAACATTCGTGCATTCTTGCTCTTTTCATTTTTATTTTCTAGCATACTCAGCAGCTGTGACTTGGCACGAAAGCCTAATAAAAAATGGCCAGGCTTAGCTTGGTTAAGCCAAGAATGCGTTGCATATCTCGATGGAGTTCCGTGCTGCTCCGTTGACTCGATAGGCTGTTGACTCGATCGCCATTGAAACTGCCCGTGTAGCAGCGCTCGATCGCCTTTGAGTCGATAGACTATCGGTTCGAGGGCCCTCGAAATGCCCGTGTGACGGGGGTATAAGACGGTCCCGGCGAAGGAGCGCAGCTCTTTTATACATATGCCGTGACGTAGGATGGAAGGATGGATGGATACGGCTGAACCCTTTACATCGGGCAGTGGCTCAAGCCACCTAGCCATGTCTTGTGAAATTTTACTCCTGTCTTGCTTTTAGCCACCAATCAGATAACCTTCGCTTGGTTACTTCTAACCTCTTAAAATCCACTTTCCCTTCACTATCCCTAAACCCCAATGCCTTGGGTAAGTCAGCCCCGCTGCCTTCCACTGTAGGGTGAAGCCCTTTACAGAAAAGTATCAAGTGTTCAGCCGTTTCCTCCTCCTCTCCGCACGCAATGCACAAAGTGTCTATCTCCTGGTACCTGACTCTATACGTCTTAGTCCGCAAAACTCCAGTCCTGGCCTCAAACAACAAAGAACTTCCCCTACAATTATCATAGATATTTTCTTTGACAATTTCCTGTTTAAAGGTCCGGTTTGTTTCTAGTGCCGATTTCGTCAGCATCCCTGTTTTCCACAAAGCTCTCTCTGTTTCTTTAACCTTTTTCTTAACCGATAATTGCTGATTTGCCCCCTTACTGCTGTCCAGATATTTGCTTGTCAATTTTCTAGTTCGCTTTCTCCATTTCGTGTCAACAATCTTTATGTACAGGTATCTGAAAACTTTCCTAGCCCACCGCTTTTCCTCCATCCTTCTCAATCGTTCCTCAAATGCTATCTTACTGCTAGCCTCTCTGCTCTCGAAAGACGCCCATCCCATATCACCCTGTACCCCCTGATTTGGTGTATTGCCATGTGCTCCCAAAGCTAACCTCCCTACTCCCCGTTGCCTAATTTCCAGCCTTGCTTGAACATCTGGCCTCATACACAGGACCGCATTCCCGAAGGTCAGGCTAGGGACCATCATCTCTTTCCAGATCCCTCTTACCACCTCATACCTATTGTAATTCCACAGTGCCCTATTTTTCATGACAGCGGCATTCCTACTAGCTTTATTCATTACATATTTTGCATGCTCTGTCAGATACTCAACACTGTTATTTGTCCACACCCCAAGATACTTGTACTCATTCACTACTTTTAGCACGAACTCCTGTATTCTATGCTCGCCGCCCTCTTCATTAAATGTCATGACTGCAGATTTTTCCTTACTATACTTGAAGCCTAATCTATCTCCCTCTGTACTGCATATGTCTAACAACTTCTGCAGGTCTTCCTTGTTGTCAGCCATTATCACTATATCGTCCGCATATATTAGTCCCGGTAATGTCTGTTTAATCAATTCCCCTTGCTTGAAAAAAGATAGGTTGAAACCTAGTCCGCTCCCCTCTAGCTTGGCCTCCAAACCTTGCAGGTACAACATGAACAACAAAGGGGACAGAGGACATCCTTGTCTAAGCCCCCGCTGTATCTCTACAGGCCCTGATACATTTTTTTCCCATTTTATGAGCACTCTGTTACCTCTATATATATCTTTTAAAAGATTAATTACTCCATTTTTCACATCCAATGTGCCCAATATGTCCCACAAATGCTCCTGAGTAACGTTGTCATAGGCTCCCCTAATATCCAGAAATGCTAGCAATAAGGGCCTATGTTCCTTTTCCGCAATTTCTATACACTGTGTCAATGAAAATAGATTGTCCTCCAACCTCCTTTGTTTCCGGAATCCATTATGTAGTTCCCCTAACACCCCCTCGTTCTCCACCCAAGCCTGCAGTCTATTTTTTATAATTTGCATCACCACCCTGTAAACCACAGATGTCACTGTTATGGGGCGATAGTTACTTACGTCTGCTTTGTCCCCCTTTCCCTTATATATCATGTTCATTCTACTTAATCGCCATTCATCGGGAACTTTCTCATCCACTATCATTTTGTTCACTACCTGTATTAATGTTTGCTTGGATTTTGGTCCTAACTTCTTTATCAACATAATCGGGATACCATCTGGTCCTGTTGATGTGCCACTAGAAACCTTCTTCTCTGCCCTTTCCCACTCTCCTTGCTCAAGTGAAGCTATTGCTGTAACCGGTCTATCCTCCTTCGATAAATTATGTACCACGTGCTTTGCTGAAAATTTTTCCGTCATCCTTGTTCCTATGTGTTTTATTGCTTCATCCCCTTCTAGTCGAATACCCTCATCTGTAACAATAAACCTTTGTTCTAGCCTAGTTTTATTACTCATTGCATTTAGATGTTTCCAGAATTTTTGGGCTGCTTTTCTATCCTTTTTATTTACTTTTGACATCCATTGGGCACCCTTTCTTCTCTCATTACTCAAATAGGATGCGTCTCTTCTACACTTTATGAAGGTATCCCATTTTCTGTCTACTTCAGGTTTTGGTTCCCCCCTCTTCTTGGAATATCTGTGTTCCCTGGATGCTTCCTTGCGCTTTTCTATTGCCCTCTTGACCTCCTCATCCCACCAACTCTTGGGTTTGCATCTTTTCCCTTTTAGCTTTACTTGCACCTTAGCTAGCTCTAGCTCCAGTAATCGAGTTAATTTGGTATAAGTCCATTCTGTTTCACTATCCTCAAAAATTACTTTCTCGATTTGTTTGGCTGCTACTTCCAATTGCTTTTCTGAGTAAAAATTTCCCCCTGATTGTTTATCTTGATTCAGTCCTACATTGCTTTTTCTTCTGAAGCTCAACTTGATACGCTTTTGGTCACTACCTAGACTTCTGGAACCATCTTCATCTATGCTCATTACCCCTAATCTGTTATACATCCTCTGTGACATTAGTGCATAATCTATCGTCGAGTGCAGACCCCCCGCCTCCCATGTTATGAGCCCTTCACACTTCTCGGTGCTGTTGCATATAACTAAATCATGCCTGTCACACATGTCCTGCAGCATGCTTCCTGTCGAATCCGTGTACCCATCCAGGTCTTCTATGTGTGCATTCATGTCGCCTAATATAATTATCTCGCCCTGTCCTCCTAGCTCATCAATGTCGCTTGCAATACATTCTAACATTTTCCTGTTTTCCTCTTTGGCATTAACCCCTGTCCACAGGTACACAAAGCCAAGGAGTGTTTGCTTGCCTGCCACTGTTCCTTTTAGCCATAAATGTTCCCTGCATCCCAGTCTAACCCTTTGAAAATTCATACTTTTATGAATGAATGCCCCAATTCCACCTCCCTTTCTGCTGCCCTCTGTTCTATTGCAATATTCCCATGCGTAGTCTGGGTTACAGAGTGGTTGCTCCATGTCTCTAAGATGTGTTTCCGCTAAACCATATACCATTAATTCCTCCTGTCTTAACTGTTCTTCTATTTCCTCCCATTTCAGTCTATTCCTGCCACCTTGCATGTTAATGAAACCTATATCTGAATTAACTTGGCCCTGGCGCTTGCGTCTCTTTCTTCCCCTATGGTTCCATTGTCCGTTTGATCTTAATTCTTCCTTCTCTACACTGGTTCCTTCAAAGCTCTGGGTCCCCCAAAAAAAGCTGTTGCCTGGCGACCTATCCTACTACCCACCTTCTTGCCAGTGGCACCACCGTAGTGGATGCCATCCTGTGCAAAAGGGTGGGGCCTAACCTCGTACACTTCCCTGTTGACCTCCATCACCTCGTATCTTAGTCGTCGACTCAATAGCCTAATTACCCGATTAGTCTCCACGACCCTCCTTTCCGTTTCGCGAGCCTGCCTCTGGACCTCTGGGATTGTGCATATGGTCACATGCACACTCTCAGAGGCCTCTCTAAGCCTACGCATCCCCACCTCCAACTGCGTCTCAAGATTCTGGCTCCTCCCCTGCAGTACATCATTGAGACCAGCATGGATGACCACAAGGTGTTCGCCATCCATGCTGCCCACCACCACCTCCCGGACTCTGGCCATTGCATCCACCATGCACTTTCCCGACTGAGCCTCCACCTGCACCCGCCTGTCTGCCTTCACTGCCGTCAGAACGCCTCCCTCAACCCTCGCTACATTCGAGTCCCCGACCACCAGAACTCTCCATTCCCAATTCCTAATTCCATTTGTTGGCCTCCGGATCGCTCTAGCTGACTCTCCTGCCGCTGTACGCTATTGTCGCGAGTTTCCATGCCCGCTTTAACCTTTTTCATTTCGTTCTCATTTTTCTCACTCAATGCTCGCTGCACTACAGCACTGTACGATCGACGAGCCTCGTCCCCCACCTGACCCTTCTCCGAACTGGGGTGCCCAGCCGGCCGTGACCTGAGCGCTTCAACCTGTTTTTCTAGCTGGGTCCGCTTTTCCCGCTCTTCTTTAATCTCGCCCACCATTCGCTTCAACAGGGCGGCATTATTCTCCTCCTTTTTAATCAAATCGGCGACCTGAGCTTCCAGCTTAATCCGTGCCTCTCGTTCAACCTGCCGGTCCGCATTAAGTGCATTAAACCCAGCTTCCCAGTCCCCTTTTAACGCATTAACGGCGTCCCCAAACCGCTTGCACATCTTACACACGAAGCTAGCCTCATCCGCCTCGGCTAAGCTCCCGAACCCTGTCTCATCTAAGTAACACCAACGGTCGCACTCCTGGCACTGTACTAACTCCCCGTCCTTGTCCTCCTTAACTTTCCTAGCTTGCCGACCCATCGTCCGGCCGACTACGCCTTGTGAAAGCCCGCCAAAATTCCTATGCGTAAAAACCCGCCAAGAATATTACACAAAACTTCGGCACTACGCAACGTAAAAGCCCGCCAAAATTCCTAGAGAAGAAACCTTCGGCACTAGTCAACGTAAGAGCCCGCTAAAACTCCTGCACAAAAGCGCAGCGCCCCTAGCGGAAGGAGCGGGAGTCAGGTGGTGGCTGCGGCCGCGCGCGACCGCGCGAGTTGGGGCCCAGCTTTTCCTCCATGACGTCATGCGCCGGCGCAGCGCCCCTAGCGGGAGGAGCGGGAGCCAGGTGGTGGCAATATGCAACGCATAAAAACATCCTCAAATGCGAGGCTTGTCAGCAGCCACAAGCTCCTGACCGAATGTTCTATTTCTTATGCAGCGTTTGTACCGCTATCAAAACCTGAAAACTTTTCGGCATCTACGGCCGGTACGCATCACTATTAAAAGCAATGAGTGTAGGATGAATGGCCTGGCGTTTTTTTTTTCACTCTCGAAGAACCGTTGCGCAGGTGTGGCGGTAGTTTTTTTGTGTGGGCACACACTACCCGATTGGTTATGGAGTGGTCACCTAAACGATGGGGGAACTGCAAGGTACAATGACTCCTAGATGTATTGTTGTTCATACAGTGTCCACACTGGGAGCCATGCTTCATACAGCACGCATGTTTCACTAAGCGCTTCGTATGCTCTCTTCTTTGGTCGTCCTTGTCTTTTTGAGCGCTTTCACTGTTAGAATGTAGTAAGGTTACGCTACAATGACTCTCAAGTCCTGGTGTACCGTTCTGAGAGGAGGCGTTCCTACATTGAACGATATATGGGACTTGGTAAAAAAAATCATAAAAGTGGTGACTATTTACGCGACACGAAATAGTCTGCGTATCAATAACTGCGGGAGCCTCTTCGAAGACCCCACTCTTCGAATACAGTTGATCGCGCACTCTAGGACACGCCGCGGGTGCTGCCAGCACCAGTCTCACCAATTGGTTTCCCCAGTCTACATTGTTAATCTTTGTTATGAGCACGTCATTCTTTCATGTCCATTAAGCACACGGCCCCGTCGTTATGGTGTTACCGGTCGCTTAGCATTTTCAGTCTTCCCAATGCTACTGGTTTTCTTCCTGGTTTTCTGGTTGCTATTCTTACTTCTGCTTTCGGTGCTTAGCGCGGTAACCGCTATGTTAATTGGCGTCAAACACTCGACACGCGTGGCCAAGGGTATAGACCAATTGCCTTTGCTCTTTCGCGCACGTACTTTTCTGAACCACTGAAGTTTTGAGTTGAGAAAGCTTTCGAGCAAAAGGCGCCCGCGTGTTTTGAGATGCCAGTGCACGTGAAAGATCCCCAGGTAGTCGAAATTAATCCGGATACCTCCACTACGGTACCTCTTCATGCCTTTCTTCTCTCAGCCCTACACTCTTCCTTATTTTGTGGGGATGTGCGGTCAAACCAAACAATCTGCAGACGGAAAACAGGTCTTGTAAGCGGTGGGAGGCGCTGCTGACCGGCGATAATTTGGAGGACCAATGGGCTCTCATCTAATAGGTCCGCAGGGCAGCTCAAGCTAAAGACCCCTCGAATAAAGACCCCACACATTAGCTCGAACAACTCCACTTCTTTTTAATAAAGTTTTCCTCCTCCTCCTACTCCTCCTTCTTTATTTCTTCCCTTACGACGCGGTTCACGTGTCCATTGAAATGTAGGACAGATACTGTGCCACTTTCTATCATCAAAAATAATTTACTATTATCAACATTTAAATCACAAAATATGAATTATAGCGTCTGCCTAACGAACTATAGTCGGCAAAAGCCTTATACAATGTAGGCGGGCCTTCGCACTTGAGGTGGAACGTGCCTGGCCCGACGAGTCATCGGAGAGCATGTTGAACATCGGGGTGTCCACACTGGCGGTGCTAAAGGCTAGAGACCGGATACCTACACTCTAAACAGAAAGTAGTAATAACGGTGTAAACTGTCCTCTAGCGCACTCCCTTTTACAAAATTGTGTGCGCTAGAGGACACTTTACTCTCTTATTACTCCCATATAGGTGTATTCGTGCTTAGAGTGTAGGAGAGCGCGGTGCCGTATCGTGACAGCACCGCTCCGTCGTCGCCAGTAACACAGTTCTTAGCACCACCTCGACCTGACGCAGCATCCGCAATGCCTGGAAACTGAAACATTCCTGTTAGCAATGTTAAGAAGGCAGAACTATGTACACATATTTCCACAAGGCTGCAACCTGTAACACAGTCCCGAAGTCGCCCGGCGCATAAATCTTAATCTTATTTTCTGTTTCACTGCTTGTTTTCGCAAAATCAAAAGCTCAGACGTCCAGCCAAATGGATTTAGATTTTCAAAGGAGTGCAAGACAGCACAACCACTCAAGGTTTCTCTGCGCGTAGCCAACTTTGACATAATGTTCCTGCGTACATCCCATTTGTGTTTTTTTTCATGCTTCCTATAAAAGCTTCAGTGTTTAACCAGAAGTTACCAAAGCTGGATCCGAAGCTCCTGTCGGTAAAGTTCTAAAGACTACTTTACTTCTCCTTGAAGTAAATGTCAACACTCAAAAGAATCCGCTTGGGCTGCTTAAGCGTTCGTAGGAAGAAGGCTTACTAACGGGGTCGTACCAGGAGGCAGACCGAAGTAACGACAGACGCTGGAAACTGCATGACGAAAAGCGCCCGCACCAGTGTGATTAGTCAACGGGCGACGACAGCAGCGACAAGAGGCAGAAGGAGGCGGAACCGAGAAACGCGACGAGCGGTCTGGGATGGTTGGCCATGGTGAGGCAGAGGGGGTCAACGTTGGTCCTCACGCGATGAGCGAGAAGCGCACGGGCTCGGACGCGGTCATTGCTCAGCACTACGCTACCGCCGCATTGGTGTCCCACGTTTCTAGCTTTTACTAGGCTTACCTAGATTATTAGCTTTCCAACAGGTGTTCTATCTTCCATGCAAATGTGTTTCGTGTACTTCCTTACAGTTCGCGCGCTCTCTTACCGTCTTTTGGAACAAAAATAAAAGCCCCCACACCAATGAGTTCCGTTTCTTTCTTAAAACCGTGAGATTGGCGGATCATCGTACTTTCTAATTTTTTTTTCAAACCTGCTACTATGCCTTGCATGTCAAGTAAAAAAGAAAGGTGCATACGAAGACAATGAAGAATTAAGGTGCATGCGAAGCGGGTGATAAAAACAAATCGCGGCTCCCTCTAATGATCGCAGTTCTGAACGAAAACACTTTGGAACCATACAGCAGTGGGCCATAAACATTTCCTTTCTTTCTCTCAGCCTAGGATTTTAGTCAATCTATAAAAAATAATTTAGAGTATTGGGAAATTATAAGGTACTGTTATGAATATATTCCAGGTAATGATTCATTCTTCTGATGCGTAGCAGTATCGTCTAATGTTGCTGTATTGGCCGCATTGAGCAGTTAAGACTCCTATAGAAAACCAAAAGGAAACGTTTTTGAATATGTAAAAACCCTTTAAAAAATGCAATCCTGACGACAGGAGATATGCGGGCATACTGGTTGTTATACTTAAATCTTACGATATATGAAACGACTGAGTTTCATAAACCTTTCCCATTGAAAAATTGCTGGATATGAGAGAGAGAGAGAGAGAAGAGGAAGACGAAGGCCACAGAGAAGGCACAGGTTCGCTGTCCTAACCAAACTTTGCAAGGCCACCCAAATCTCCGCACATATTCGCGACCCCAACTCCCAGGTTCCTCCTTTTTAGGACAGATCCACCCCGACAGCTGAACATCGGTTGTTTTCAAACTCGATGGACACCGAAAGTGACCAGTCCTGCGAGCCCAGGGCCGACTGGAACTTCGGTCGCGCTAATCTCGATCCCCTGTATCCTGCAAAAGATAGGTTTGCCAAGCATCGTGCACTCAACACCTGGCTTCTGGTCCTGTAGATTCAATGCACATGGTAACTGCGCTAGAGACACGGACAAAGTGCACTTCCTTAAAGTGATCCAAGAGCTCGCAGATTACAGATCCTGGTGCACGTCCTGTCTATCTAAGTGAAATTATGCACTGTTGCAAAGACACTAAGGAATGCATTCACTGTTTTATGCTCGTAAAGCTCAATTGTTTCAATTTGGTGGCTCTGTTGACGACCGTCCGGCAGAAAAACGCGTATTACTAATGTATTTCGAGTTGCAAATGGAGTGTATTTTTTGGTTAATTCTCTCGGCGGCAATGATCGCATCCAGAGCATAAAAGAGAACGTGATGGTTCACTGGATATTGCCACGAAGCTATGTACTTTTGTTTGTTTGTGTTCAAGACACCGGTGTGTGGCTGTATCACTTTGTTTGCGGCATGAGATGCGCCCAGTTTCATCTAGGATTGTTGCGGTTCGCACCACCACTCGACAATAAGAACGGTGGTGTAGCCAGTCGATACCCATTGAGCCATCGCGTTTTCGCTGTTTATACGCTGGAGATCCTTAAAGAAAAAGTTCTTCACTTCGTCGCAGTTTACTTCTAGAAGTGCCCTGTGGCAGCGATTCCTATAATTACATTTATTTTGCCTTCCTGAGATCAAAAACGTGATTTGTCAGTGAAAGTAGCCTTTTTCATTAGATAATGCTAGTCGATCGAATAATAATAATAATAATAATAATAATAATAATAATAATTGGTTTTTGGGGAAAGGAAATGGCGCAGTATCTGTCTCATATATCGTTGGACACCTGAACCGCGCCGTAAGGGAAGGGATAAAGGAGGGAGTGAAAGAAGAAAGGAAGAAGGAGGTGCCGTAGTGGAGGGCTCCGGAATAATTTCGACCACCTGGGGATCTTTAACGTGCACTGACATCGCACAGCACACGGGCGCCTTAGCGTTTTTCCTCCATAAAAACGCAGCTGCCGCGGTCGGGTTCGAACCCGGGAACTCCGGATCAGTAGTCGAGCGCCCTAACCACTGAGCCACCGCGGCGGGGCTCGATCGAAGTAGCCAAACTTCTATTTGTCCTGGATGTCTCTTTAAACATTATAACCTCATATGTAAGAGAACGTTTGATTATTCCCTTATCACACCTGGCATGCACTGCACATTTTGTATGAATTCCCGGAGACTAGTTCTTTGATAGGTGCGGCGTAACGCCTATTATATAGGCCGTTGTATATTGTGTGGTAAATAAAAATAAATTAAGCATTACCTATCTAAAACAAAAATTAGATATTGTTTCTTAGGACTCATAATGGAGAAAATTCTCGCTGACTGAGACAACGATTCTGTCCCTCAACTAGCGGAGGTGCCATGTATACAAGAGATTCCGCGCCTTAAATTCAGCTGTTACTACCCAGTGCCCTCCCACTATACAGGAATCTGCCAATATAAGACTTCTAATAGGACATGTGCTATCTAAACTCCCCTTGCTCAAAATAGGAACTCCATTCCACAGGAATATGTCTGAAACATGCTGTCACCAAATCGTTTGAGGTATGTGACAAATACAAAAGCTACATCATCTGCTTTCATCCCCTTTTTAAACCGTAATAAATTTCCCCTAACTCTCCGTGGGAGTTTATTCAATGGTCGCTCCTCAGGCCTATCTACTTGAAGTTGGTTCCATATTATTTATGCGTAAGTGTGAAAGGAAAAAAACTTAGCGCAAAAAATAAGGACTGAGGAAGACGAACACACATTGCGCCAACTAAGGTAATCATAATATCATTGTAATGAATCATTGTTGGAAGTTAGCGCTGTGTGTCAGTCTTTCTCAGTCCTTGTCTCTTTTTTTTTTTTTGGGGGGGGGGGGGGCTACGTTTCTTTCTCCTTTTTAATTTACCCATACGGTTCGCATGATGCAGGGAAAACTTAATCAATCCATGGCACCCCTTTGAATGATGCCACGTGTTCTCAGAGTCTGTCATTAATGCATATTTCAGTTTGGCGGATACAATACCGCCTAAATGTGAACGAAGTCATGTATATTATATACGCCCTCTTAACACACACAGAATTGATTCTGGTGTTTATTCGAGCAAGTGCGACGAACGCTGTTCTTGTTAACTACGCGACACTTCGAGTAACCCTTGTTAGGGTCAACGAACAGAATTTTACCCCGAGTTTTGAACCTATCTTTTTTTAAGCTGTATGCGATCCCGAGCTGACGCCAATCAAGTTGCGCACCAAACAGGTCAGACTCAACCCTCTTACGAAAGCAGCCCTTCGCAGAGAAAATTTATATTGATGTCGTTAGAGAAATAGTAAAATAAAGTTCCTCTCATTGGGCTCGTCATATTTGCGAGCACGGAATAAATATGGGAGAGCACTTACCTTATATTATTTACCAGTGGAGGAAAGTGCATCTGGCATCAGCTACAATAAGCTTCAAATTTTTAAATGATCCCAAACACGCTCACGGAGAGAAAATTATAATTTACTCTGCGGAAACGCAAAGCGCAGTTAAGGACCCGTTCACACTTGTCCAAAAATCCGGCGAGGGCGATTGAGCTGGACCTAAATTTTTCGCGTTCGCCGCCGCCGCGGCGACAAACATGGCGGTGCCCTTCGACGCAAGACACCTCGCCTCGGAATGAATTCGTCGTTGTGGCGGCCTTTTTCAGCGCGTTCACTGGCCATAAATCGAACACCGGTACATCGCTTCGTCTCATCTCACTTATAAGCAAACCTATAAATGATAAATTTGCTTTATTTTTTTTATTTACAGTAAACATTCTTCCGCTACTAGGCTTAAAAGGAGAGGTGTTGACAGTACTAGTTCCCGTCCTGACAAGCAGATGGCGCCACCAGGCTGGGCGTTTCGTTGTGAGTCTGTTCGCATACTCTGAACTAAAAAACACGGCTAAGCTCAAAGGCGGTAGCGGAACCGCAACCGAGCCTGTAATCTTCCTCATTGCTAATCACTACTGTCTTCTTAGTCATGCGCCCAAACACGTGCAGCTGCTGGCTAGAAAGAATCTAATGTGCCAGTCCCATCCGGAACCGATACGAAACATACCCATTAAATGTATTAGAATCATTCAGTAACGGTTATGTGGACGAAAACACTGCGTCCGATGTATGTCCTAGAGAGCGTGAGGAAAGATGTTCTGGCGGTTTGGCATTGCTAAGCACGAAATAGCGCGCGACAGCACATTTTTTGCAGCTTGACACCACTGCCAAGTACCTGAAAGCGCGACTGAGGAGTCCACTTACTCAGGCAGCCAATTTATGCGCGTCTTCAACTTTTTCATCGTCAGTGCCAATTTACACAATGTACGCAGGCGAACAAGGATGGCCTGAGGATTAAGCGGAAGTCGGAGATTCAGGTGAGGATTAGCATGTCTGACTCCCAAACGAAGTCCAGCAGGGCAGTGAGCTTGCGTTTGGTGTCTCCACTGGAGGGCGTCCAGTGGAGGGCAGTGATTAGCGGGCAGAGATTGGAATGTAGAGGGCAGAGATTTAGCTGGCGCGGAGGCTCGCCGCGCTTGAGGAGGGTTCAGATGGGGTGCCGTAAATCGACCTTGCAATCAGCAGCGCAACTGAGGGAGCCAACCCTGGTTCGGCGCCATCGACTCAGGGCGTCCAGTGTTCACTCTGCACTGGCTCTTGCCTTGTAAGCGAGACCCTGGCCCGAGCGGGAAAGGCAGAAGGGGTAGGAGGGGTGATGTCAGCGACACGGTCCCGCAACAAACCCCTGAGGTCGTGCTTAACGCGGGTGATGGTTGAGTCAGGTATAATGATGGGTGTGGAAAAGCAATAATGGCGGTAACAGTACATGTTAGATTTGCCTATGGTAAGGCCTCGGCAGTAATCAACTGAATCTGAGGCGCCTAGATCCGCACAGAATTTGCGATAAAAAGCAATAGCGGGTCATTAGTATTTGTGGTTTTCTTACCGAATCACACGCTACTTGTATTCAGCGTGGTTGTTCGTTCGACAGAGAAGCATGCAGCGCGGGTTGTTAATCCATTCTATGGAACATTCCTAAAGCTAGCCGGCGAACAAAAAGTGCGCGCCAGATACCTCAATATTTGTGTACATCAAGCGCATCGCCTGGAGGACGCCGCTATGCGCATTTGTTGTACCCCGGTTCGCGGTCCCTTGTTCATGATGTCTGGGTGTCCAATGAATCCGTACCGAGACCTGGGGAGTCTCCTACAGGTAGTGGCAGTGCTGTTTGATGTGGTATGGCACTGAAGTCCCTCAAGAATGGGCAGTGAGAGACTTGATTTCTTCTTGACTACCAGCGTAAATGGGGATAGTAGTACCTGGCTGTGCGCTGCAAAGCCGAAGGGCCTCGTCGATGGCTGTTAGCTCAAATGCGGTCCTAGTCCAGTAGGGCGATCCCTGCGGCTAGTGAAGTGCAGTGGAGAGTCCTCCTGATAGCAGGCAGCGGCTGCAAACATGGTGCCAGTGTCGTCCTTTGGTGGCGCCGCAAATCCCTGGAGCATGCGCTAGATTCCGTGACTGAACGAAGAAGGCGTCAAGAGTCAACGCTCTCACGCATTGAGAGCCCACCTATTAACACATTCCCCTCCGCATTAATCGCATTGATCACCAGTGAATTTTATCGACGAAAATGTAAGTCACCTCAAGAAGATCTCCAAGTAGAATAAACCAATTCAAAGTCAACAAGAAGCACGCAATAGCGCAAACCGGTGCCCGTTTGTATACGAAGAGCGCGATCATCACTGCCTATTGTGGAGAACGCTGGGCTGCAACCTTGCAGGCCACCTTCGCACTGGAAGAAGTCGTGACAAGCTCCAAGTTAATCCTTTTCGCTTTCTGAGCTGACTAATACATGTTGGATTCGCTAAGGCCTCGGCCGTAATCAACTGAAAATGGGGCGCCCAGCAGCGCACAGAATATAATACAAAAAGCAAATGCGATTCATTAGTACCAGTGTTTATCTTACGGTAACATACGAAGAAAGAAAATACCCCGGACCGGGACGAATTTTTCTTCAACTGCGAAGTCTCTGAGAAAACTGTAAAGCTTTCCCTTTGTAGCCGTAAGGCTGCGCTTGGGTGGATCTAGTCCACGCTGGAGGGTTCCCTTAAAGCATTTGACCAACACGCTACTTCTATTAAGCGTGGTTGAGTGTTCGACAGAAGAGCAAATGCATCACCATCATCATCAGCAGCCTGAATACACCCACTGCAGGGCGAAGGCTCTCCCATGTCTCTCCTACTAGTCCTGTCCTTTGCCAGCGGCCACTCTATCCCCGCAAACTTCTTAATCTCATCCTAACTTTCTGCCGCCCCCTTCTACGCTTGCCTTCTCTTGGAATCGACTCCGTTACACTCAAGGACCAAAGGTTATCTTGCATTCGCATTACAAGCCCTGCCTAAGCCCGTTTCTTCCTCTTGATTTCGACTAGGATGTCATTAAGCCGTGTTTGTCCCCTCACCCACTCTGCGCGCTTCCGGTCTCTTAACGTTAGACCTATCATTTTTCTTTCCATGGCTCGCTGCGTTGTCCTTAACGTAAGCTGAACCCTTTGTAAACTGCCATTCATGATCTGAGAGAACGTGCCATATGCGCTCTACCCCATTCTTATCCTTCTGGTGCAGCAAATGCAGCCCGTGCTCTGAATTCATTCAATGGAACATGCCTAAGCAAGCCGGCGAACAAAAAGGGCGCGCCAGAGGCCTCTGTATTTTGTAAAGCAAGCTCTTCACCTGGAGGCCGCCATTATTGTCATATGTTGTACCGAACTACTAACCGGAAAGGGTTTGAGAGCCCGATTGCAGTGTTGCCAGAGCACAAAGATTTTGGTCGAAAAGTGGGATAGCGAATGGCACCCGACCGCTATCTGTGGCTTTCGCGGATCCCGCCCATAAGATACCACAAATGAAAACGCCACGTGACCAGTGAGGTGCGGATCATCCGGCAGCAGCTTGCATGCACACGGCGAACCGCAAGAGCATACGACAGAGTGGATGGACGTGTAAAATTCTCGAAAACACGGTCTTTTTCGCCACCCTCGTGTTGCCCTCCTAGCGTCTCTGCTTTCGAGGAAAGATGAAGGTGCCACCCCCCCCCCCCCCTCCTCCTCCACTCAATTCCATCAGCACAAATGAAGAGGGCAGTCGAGCGCACCATGCCGATTTCTCGACACAAAAGCGGCCTTACAGAAACAAAAAGAAGAAAAGAAAATACCATTGTTGCCGCACTCAAGAGTTGTACTTCTAAAAACGCAGCACACCACCGCCAGAATTCACGAGGGAAAAGGCGCTTGCTTTTTTTTTCGCCTGCGAAGCCTGGGCCATCCGCGTGCGAATAGGGGCCGGTGACGTCAGGTTAGGTAGTGCGTCGTCCACTATCGGAACTGGTGATTTACTCTGTCGGATGGATCCGGCATGGAGCCAGCGTTACTTGAGGAACGGTCCCCGCATATCTTACAAAAGATACGCCTAGTATAAACTGGCTGAAAGGCACCGGAGAGCGCTGCTTAAGTGGAGGCGCTGTATCTGATAAACTGCCTATCGGACGCTGTTCGCTGATGCACACTCATGCAATTGCAAGAACGACGACGCGCCATATCGGAAAGGTTATCAGGTGCCAAAGGGCAAATTGATGGGACAGAACAGACGGGAGGCAGATTGCGTCTTTTCCGTAGTAAACGCCAAGATTTTTTTTTTTTTGCCTGCTGCTTAACGCGTTGCTTTTCTGCTTGGAAGCCACACTTTGTTCCTATTGATCAATGCACTACACCTAGAAGCAAAAAAAACATTTTCCATAGAGGTCAATATTTTGTCATTGTTTACCACTTAGCCCCTACTAGCGGCCCAAGGAAGAGGTATTGATTACACAACTTACTGATGAGCTCACTCGTGAAACTTTGAAGGCATAGTTGCAAGCCTGTTGGAATTGTCGCCTGCCTCTGTCCCTTCTCTGTTTGTGTTTTTTTTTATAAGGTCTCTCCTGATTTTAATAACTGAGGACCGAGGGCCCACGCTGAAGAAGTCCCATGTGCTTATATTTCCTACGCGTACTCACCCGCAAAGTGCACGTGTTAATAGCAATGGTTGATGTTTCTATGCATTTTTTTATGGAAGGGGGGGGGGGGGTGCATTGGTAGAGGATTGGTATCCAGATGCCAGTAACTTGATGTAGATTGAAATTATGGGAGTAAGGACAGCAAATTTTCGTTTGAATGTTTCGTACACATTTTACCCTAGAACTGGAATTTCCCTAACTGGAATTTACTTACCAACACTAAAGTTCTTCAGCCATCCTTGAAATTGTTTGAATGTCATCTGAATGTTTTCAATAAGTTTTTGTCATTACATGTTTTATTGTGCTTCTTTTGCTCATTGCACAGTTGAAACATGCCTTTGTTTCCATTTATCCTCCCTCCCTTGAAGTGTATTCTTTCTTTTTCTCATGTCTTCCCACCCTGCTGAAATCCCTCCACGGGATTGCAGTATGTATAGAAATAAATAAATAAATAAAAATAAATATGGGTCACAGCTCTGAATATGAGGTGTTAGTAAATATAGAATTGCATTTTTGGAACCTTGTTGTAGAAGAAGCGGTTAAGATATCGCTATTTTTTTTTCAATCTTTAGAGTAACTTAAACTAAACAGTTCCGTCACAATCACTGTTAAGCTGCCGAAATTGAAGCAATTTTAGAGAAAAAAAGAGTTATAAGTGAAGCACCGAGCATAGACGAACTTCACGTGGCGATTTACGTCCACGATAATTTGCTGTCCCTGCTCTTTTAAGGCCGACAGCGAAAGTCCACTGTTCTCTTGTCGGCTCAAACCGGTGTACCCCGAATTCGATGTCGCTTTTCAAGAGCCGTACCACCATCGTCACCGTCGACCTGACTACACCGCAACGTGGCCCTGGCCTGATGGCGACGTGGGAATGTGAGCCACTCAGGGATGTCACGGTATAGTTTTATTATTATGATGACAGTGAATTTGCGGAGGCCGCAAATGCCCAAGGGCATCGGCGGCCAAAGAGCGCCACGGCACAAGGTGTTTTCGTTTTGCTCAAGGTGGCGCCAGGGACCCATTCCCTAGCATTTCACCCTGAATAAGCCGAGCACCAGGTCAGGAGAAGCTTGTACCCACTGTGTCACCGGTGGTTACCCGGCGGCACTGGGGATCGAACCCCGCACCTCCCGCATGCGAGGCGGTTGCTCGCCCAGTAGGCAACCACCGCGGTTTTATTAGTTTTCTTACAAATCACCAGCTGCCTTCTGCCGCCGTGTTCATTTTATTTCACTGTACTGAGGAAATCGCAGACATAACAAATAACCACGAAACATTTGGGACGAGTAGCCAAGGCTTAGGTGTAGGACTGATAAATAATAATATCTAGGAAAAGTATACAGAGTCGCTCAAGTTTAAACCAATCATGTGGCAAAGCAAGTAGTGAAATTGAAACTAAAGTACACTCGCAATTTTTTTCACATCGGATGAAAGGCTAGGCAGCTATGCAATAGCAAAGAAGTAGCACCACAAAAGGCCCTTTTTACAACCAAAAATTCTAAAGAAAAAACCAAGTTACAATGAATTATTTCGTGATGGAGGAGGACACAACAAGCATAGAACACGAAGCTCAATTCTGAAGACATGGCGGCCTCACCGCTACAGCGAAAACAGCTGTCAGAATTTTTGTTTGGCTTTCTTTTGTGAAGTTGCTTACTATGACCGCTTCACGCAGGACTACTGCGTGGCACGAAAAACTAGCGACGCTTTGTATTTTCATACGGACCACCTTCGCCGCGCTGCATTCCTCTTGTTTCGACGGAACTTGCCCGTTGAAATAGAGTCGCACGTCAAAACGCTGAACAAATCGATGCCGCCCGAGAATTCGCTTCATCAGACCCAGTTATAGGAATTCTTGGTGAACGCTGCTATATGTCTTCCGCTTTTATGTAGTTTTCAGGCTGCCCCAAGCGCTGCTATGGGCAAAAATTGCGTTGCAGTCGTGGGGCACTTAATTTTCACCGTAGGTG